>JAWZYT010003547.1:0-164348 GCA_034508575.1 Petrolisthes manimaculis | reverse complement strand
AGGATTGTGAAAGGGGGAAGACAGGCAAAGATTGAAACAGATTGAAAAGGAAAGGGAAGGAAAGATATTGAATGAAATGGAGGAAAGCTAAAAGACAGATAAAAGAGAGGACTAAAATGTAAACAAGGATGAAAGGGAATAGACAACAATGAAGAGAGATTAAAGAGAGGAGTAAAAAGTAAACATAAATGAAAGGGAGATAAAAGAGAGGAGTGAAAAATAGACAAGGATGAAAAGGAATAAACAGCAATGAAGAGAGGAAACTAAAAACCAAGACACAAATTCAACACGTTACAGACAAGAATATAACCCGAATTGATTCCTCCAAAACTCTATGCCAGGAAACAGGACCAGATGAAAATAATAATAATAATAATACTGATAATAATAATAATAATAATGGTGTTCCTGTTGTTACTTGCAATAGTTTGGAGGAATCAGTTGCTCCAGATTTACTTTACATACCACCAACACTACTATACCTCCATAATTAATAACAAGATCAAAACAGGAACCAAACAGGACAACAGAGGAAGTGACAAAACGTGAACCAAATCAAAACAGAGAAGTAAATGGGACCTGACTGTAGTTATTTGAGTCAATGTTCAGTAAAGTGTTATTGAATGATGCTATTGTGATGGTTGCTTAAAGAGAGAGAGAGAGAGAGAGAGAGAGAGAGAGAGAGAGAGAGTGAGAGAGAGTGAGAGAGTGTGTGTGTGTGTGTGTGTACGAGTGTCGATAATATTTTGTTTTTTTCTATTACTATTTTTTAATTTGTTGTCGAAACAGATGTTGGTGATTAAAACTCATTATATATAAATGTGTAATTTATATACTGTATATATATAGATGTATGTATAGATATGTACCTTATATATATATACGAGTAGATGTGTATAGTGATAATGATTAAAGAGCCTGTGTTCGTGTATGAGAATTGGAGGCTTCTGATTCCTCCTGATTATACCACGAAAACAAGCTAATTCCATATAGATATTGTTTCGTGGCAATATTTGAAGGACTCGTTTACCTCCAATAGTTTGACATCACAGGGACCATTAAAGTTGTACCGGTAGTCAATAAGATGTTGTTGTTGTTGTTGTTGTTGTTTTGGTACAGTTGTAAATAAGATGTTCTTTTTTATGGGTGGAGTAATTCGTAGGCATATATATATATTATTTTTGTTATGGGTGAAATTATGGGTACTCCTCCTCCTCCTCCTCCTAATAACAATAATAATAATAAATATTCTGGCAATGTTCCAACCAACTCGGCAGGTCTTGTGAAAAAAAAAAAAGGTAGAATGGTTCCTATAGGTATGTTTATGTGTCTGTGTGTGTGTGAAGTTTGACCCAGAGAAGAAAGACACACAGAGGTACATAAACATACCTATAGCAACCATTCTTCCTTTTTTATTTTATCCATAAGACCTGCTGAGTTGGTTGGAAAGTTGCCAGAATATTTATTATTATTATTATTATTATTAGGAGGAGGAGTAAGATTATACTTCAGTCTTCTTTTCGTTTTTTGTCTGTTTCTGGCTCTGTTTGTTTTGTTTTGTTTCGTGTTTTTCATACACGTAAGAATTTAATTATGCATTTATTAGTTGATTGAATATACATGGTGTGATGTAAGTCTCTCTCTCTCTCTCTCTCTCTCTCTCTCTCTCTCTCTCTCTCTCTCTCTCTCTCTCATACTGTAGTACTAAAGTTGTGCAATTCTTTTAATTTCCCTTCAACTATGTGTATCTTAGAGAGAGAGAGAGAGAGAGAGAGAGAGAGAGAGAGAGAGAGAGAGAGAGAGAGAAATGTTGGTTATACAAGGGAATCACACACACACACACACACACACCACACACAGACTTGGAGCCAGGTTGGTATGTGGTGTATGTTGAGGTGGACGCTGAAGGTGAAAGACCAACTTAATTTAAAGGGGGTAATTGGAGTGTCTTGATTCCTCCAAAGTATGCTAGGAAACAGGACCAGAACAACAACAACAAATAATACAATGATGTTCTGTTGCTGGCTTGGAATAGTTTGGAGGAATCATTTTGCTCCAGATTTACCAGAAGTGTGTTAATTATTCCCTTAATTTGTCTCTCACTGTTATTTTTTTGGTTTCTTCTTCTTTCCTCATCTTTTCTTCTTTTACCTTTTTCTTTTTCTCACATTTTATCATTATCATATATTTCCCATTCCTTCTTGTGAGATATGGACGATGGAGGATGGAAAGTCACGTAGGAGAGGGATAGAAAGGATGGAAGGTCACGTAGGAGAGGGATAGAGAGGATGGAAAGTCATGTAGGATGGATAGAGAGGATAGAAGGTCATGTAGGATGGATAGAGAGGATGGAAAGTCACGTAGGAGAGGGATAGAGAGGATGGAAGGTCATGTAGGATGGATAGAGAGGATGTAAGGTCAATCATTCAGTGTTGTTTTGTCATGTACCCCAGTATGGTAATGTCAATGTTCAGTGTTTACATATCATTACCATTACATTAACTTCACTTCACTTCAAACCACTTCATGTATTCGTCATTTCACTTCACTTGCCCCTTCAAACACTTCTCACTTCACACCTCTTCATGCATTCGCCCTTCCTTTCTCTTCTCATTATCTATTTTCTCCTCATTTTCTTTTCTCTCCTCCTTTCTTCATTCCTGCAAACCAACTAATGATCGTAGGTTTAGGTATACAAGTGTAGGTACTGTATGTTATGGTGTTTGTATAGATACGTGGGTGTGTTGTGATGGTGCTGTGTGTGTATGTGTAGTGACAGTGCTGTGTTGTGTGTGTGTATCGATGGTGTTGTGTTGTGTGTGTATACTGTGTTGTAAAGGTATATATAATTATGTATGTGTGTAGTGACTATGTTGTTGTGGGTGTTGTGTGTATGATACTGTATTGTAAATGTATGTGTGTGTAGTGATTGTTGTGGTGTGTTGTGTGTTTATGATACTGTATTGTAAATGTATGTGTATGTTGTGAAGTGTTGTGTGTGTGTGTGTGTGTGTGTTATTGATGGTACTGTGTTGTGTTGTGTTGTGTTGTTGTGTTGGTGTGGGTGTGTATCGAGTAGTGAGTGAGTGAGGGTAGGAATGACTGTACTCCCTCGGAACCAACCAACGCTCCCTCTCCACGCCTGTTCTCCCTTTCTTTCTCTCTCTCACTCTCTTTTTCCCCTCAGCAACAGCACTATAGCAGACTGTCCCTCTACTACCCTCACATTCTCTTCCCTTCTCACTATACTCTCACTCCCTTCATCCCTTCTCACTATACTCTCACTCCTTTCATCCCTTCTCACTATACTCTCACTCCTTTCATCCCTTCTCACTATACTCTCACTCCCTTCATCCCTTCTCACTATACTCTCACTCCCTTCATCCTTCTCACTATACTCTCACTCCTTTCATCCCTTCTCACTATACTCTCACTCCCTTCATCCCTTCTCACTATACTCTCACTCCTTTCATCCCTTCTCACTATACTCTCACTCCCTTCATCCCTTCTCACTATACTCTCACTCCTTTCATCCCTTCTCACTATACTCTCACTCCCTTCATCCCTTCTCACTATACTCTCACTCCCTTCATCCCTTCTCACTATACTCTCACTCCTTTCATCCCTTCTCACTATACTCTCACTCCCTTCATTCCTTCTCACTATACTCTCACTCCCTTCATCCCTTCTCACTATACTCTCACTCCCTTCATTCCTTCTCACTATACTCTCACTCCTTTCATCCCTTCTCACTATACTCTCACTCCTTTCATCCCTTCTCACTATACTCTCACTCCCTTCATTCCTTCTCACTATACTCTCACTCCCTTCATTCCTTCTCACTATACTCTCACTCCCTTCATTCCTTCTCACTATACTCTCACTCCTTTCATCCCTTCTCACTATACTCTCACTCCTTTCATCCCTTCTCACTCACTATCCCTCTCCTCCCTTCACTCTCATCTCTCCCTCTTCTCCCTTCACTCTCATTTCTCCCTTTCCTCCCCTCTCTCATCTGTCCCTCTCCTCTCCTCACTATCACCAATACACTCCCTTTCTTCATCTTTCAATCATTTTTCCTTCTCTGTCCAACCTCACTCTCTTCCCCCCTTTCCCTTCCCTCCACTTCCTTCCTTCTCTTTCTACTTCCATCCTGCCCTTTCACTTGCACCCACTCTTCCCCCCTTTTTACCCCCTTCTGTCTAATGGTTTTCCCGTGTTTTCATTCCGTAAATACGAAGAGAATTTTACAGGTGTCACCAATATTGATTATTATGGACAATATTGTGTCCCTACCTTTAACTATCCTTTATAATTTTCCTTCTCTCTCTTTTTTTCTCTATTCTTCCTCCTTATAATCCTCATTCTCTCTATTTCTCTTTCTCCTTCGTTTTTCTTCTTTATTCACCTTATTCCTTGCTTTATTCATGTTTTCTATATCTTATCTTCTTACTCTCCTTCGCTCCTACCTTCCACTCATTCATTTCTCTCATTCATTTTCTCCATCCTCATTTCCTTTCTTCCTCCTTTAGTCCCATCCCCTATTTTATTATTTTTCCTTCATCCTCTCCCATCCTCCTTCCTTCTCTCCTACTTCCTCCTTCTCTCCTCTCCTCTCCTTTCCTGTTCTTCTTTCTCTCTTTGTTTTCCTCCTTCCTTCTCTCCTCTTCTTCCTTCTCTCTTCTCTCCATCTTACCAAAACTTTCAAACTCCCTCCCTTCCCTGTCCTTACTTATTCTTCTTTTACACTCTTAAGCACTTTCCTCTCTCTCTCTCTCTCTCTCTCTCTCTCCCCCCCCCCCCACCCCCCATTCCAACACTCCTATGTACCCAAGGTAAATCCCTCTCCTCCCACTCACTCGTCCCCTCTCAATGCTCCCCCCTTCCTCCCTCCCCCCCTCTCTTGTAGATTGTTACTGTTTCTCTTCCTTCCCTACCCTCCTGACTCCCCCCTACCCCCCCCCCACCCTACCCCTCCCTAACACCGCACTTGTTTCAGTCGATATTCACACACACACACAAACACACACACACACACACCCTCTCCCTTCCACATTCACGGTCATAATTTAAATATCCTTCTCCCCACTACTTCACTCCCTCCCTCTCTCTCCCTCTCTCCCTCCCTCTCTCCCTCCCTCTCTCCCTTCCTCTATATCTCATTCCCCTTCCCCCCATCCCTTCCCCTCCCATCCCCTTTCTCCCTTCCTTCTCTTCCCCTCCCATCCCTTCCTCCATCTTTATCTCATTCCCCTCACTCCCCTCACAACCACAGAGAACAGAAACCATTGGGATTTACTCTTAAGGCGATTTCCCCACATCGGATTTAACCAATGGATTTAATAGTGCAGAAATTTCCCCTCCACGAATTAACGCCAAGTGAGAGAAGTGTTGGAGGGGAGTAGTTATTATTATTATTGTTGTTGTTATTATTATTATTATTGTTTTTTATTTGTTTATTTATTCTTTTTGTTTAGGTGTTGTTGTTGTTGTGTTGAGGCTGAATGTTTGGCGATGTTGATTTTTTGGTTTTGTTCTCTCTCTCTCTCTCTCTCTCTCTCTCTCTCTCTCTCTCTCTCACACCACACACACACACACACACACACACACACACACACACACACACACACACACACACACACACACACACACACACTGTACCCTCATGTTACGCAATATTCCTCTGTTTTAATCCCTCCTTTATTCCTTCCTTCCTCCCTCACACAATCTTCCTCCTCCTCCTCCTCCTCCTCCTCCTCCTCCTCCTCCTCCTCCTATGTTTCTCAAGGGGAATACTGGAAAGGAGGAAATTCACTTGAGAAGGATTACGAAGGGATGGAAGGGGAAGGGAAAGTTGAAGGAGAGAAGGGAGGAAAGGGGAGGAAAAGGGAGGAGGGAGAAGAGGGGAGGAGGGAGGAGAGAGGAAGAAAAGGGAGGAGGGTTGGAGAGAAGGGAGAAGAGGGGTAGAAGGGAGGAGGGTTGGAGACGTTGGGAGATAAGAAAGAGATGAGAAAAGGGAGATAGGATAGAGAGGGAGAAGGAAGGAGATAAAGAGAGAAATGAGAAAAGGGAGTGGAGGAAGGGAGGAGATAAGAGAGAGATGAAGAAGAAAGAGTGGTAGGAGAGAGTGGAGGGAGGAGGAGGTAGGAGAAGGAAGGATGACTAACGTAGGGAGGTAAAAACAAAAAAATAGTGGGAGAAGTTGTGAGATAAGAGAGAATATGGAAGGGAGGGAAGAGAGGGAGATAGAGATGGAGGGAAATGAGTGGGTCCTGATCATGGAGTTAGAATAGCTATTCTAGCTCCATGGTCCTGATGGGAAATGTTGATCTGGGTGTATCTCTCTCTCTCTCTCTCTCTCTCTCTCTCTCTCTCTCATTTGTATCATGTGACTGACCTATCATAACCCCGTCTGTGTCTCTCTCTCTCTCTCTCTCTCTCTCTCTCTCTCTCTCTCTCTCTCTCTCTCTCTCTCTCTCTCATATGAGTTTTGTGCAAGTCATTGTATTACACATATCGTTGCCATCACATAATCTTTATCCCTTTCCTCCCCTCCTCTATACACCTGTTTTGTGTACTTCATAACACCTGGTATACACAATGGGCCCCCCACTCTCCCCCCACACTCCTCTCACTCTCCTCTCTCTTCCTCTCCCCCCACACTCCTCTCCCTCTATCCTTTCGTCTCTCTTCCCCCTCCCTTCCTCTTCCCCCACTCTCTCTTACTCTCATCCCACTCTCCCTTCCTCCCCCCCACTCCTCTCCCTTTCCTCTCTGTATCCTGTTCTTTCTCTCCCCTCACTCTCCCTTCCTATCCTTTCTTCTTTTCTCATACAGTCATACTACCATCGTTGAGAGAGAGAGAGAGAGAGAGAGAGAGAGAGAGAGAGAGAGAGAGAGAGAGAGAGAGAGAGAGAGAGAGAGAGAGAGGGAGGTAGTATTGATTAGTGTAGGGTGGAAGGAGGTGGAGGGGAGGAGAAGGAGGAGGGAGGGGAATTAGAGAGGAGGTGGTGGAGAGAGAGAGAGAGAGAGAGAGAGAGAGAGAGAGAGAAAGAGAGAGAGTGTGTGTGTAAGAGGTAGATTGTTGAAAAGAGAAGAGGAAACGTTTATATATTTCATTTCTCTTTCTATCTCTCATTGTTTTCTATAGGTGACCTTAAGCCTGTGTGTGTCGTTATTGTGGCCTTCCTCACTCTAATCACGAGAGAGAGAGAGAGAGAGAGAGAGAGAGAGAGAGAGAGAGAGAGAGAGAGAGAGAGAGAGAGAGAGAGAGAGAGAGAGAGAGAGAGAGAGAGAGAGAGAGAGAGAGAGAGAAAAACAATAATTACGAAAGGTGTGTGTGTATTTCTGTCCACGTGTAAATTTACCTGTTTTCCCAATTGAATGAGTGATATGGGAGGGAAAGGTGAGAGGAGGGAAGGAAGGGAAGGGAAGGGAGGAAGGATGGATGGGGGTGGATGAATAGGAAGTAAATTAGGAAGGTGAGGGAGGAAGTGGGCGTAGTAATGGGGGGGTGGGGGTGAGGGGGAAGGGGTAAAGAGGAAGGAAGGGGATATCACAGGCAATCTCCCGTCACACTATAGCCTATATCTACATTATAACTATATTACTACTACTACTACTACTACTACTACTACTACTACTACTACTTTACGAAAAATCTTGGGGCTTTGTAACAGTTAATTTCAACCTATAGGATTATACAAATGACACATACAAATATATCTCGAACGAAATTGGACATGATTTTGGACCACTCTCTCACTGTACTATGTAGATGAGGACGGTAAGCGGGCCTGGGGCCTTTGTCCTCATCTTTGTTAATATTAAAAAAAAAAAAAAAAAAAAAAAAAAAAAAAAAAAAATACACAAAATATAAAATCATTACACTCTCTCAAGTTCATATTAACCAATACCTAATTTTTTTACCGTGCATCTTTAGCATAATTTACTTTAATTTTACATACACTGAGATCTTGCAATTATGTTTCAAATGTTCATAATCCTACGTATCACAACCACACATCCATATCAAAGTCACAAACCTATTTCACAATAGTGTTTGATATACCGAATAATCTCTCATATATACAAATTAATTATAACATTTAACTCGCATTGTAATCCTCTAGAATTAATGTGAAAAGTACAGCCCACCACTCCACCCCTCAAGACGGTACCGGTATGGAAAGTTCACCCAGCCACCTCCACTCTGTCACTGTAACCGTTTCAGGTTTACATTGTTATTGTTTCACCACTGTAACAGTTACGGTACTTGCTTATATTGCCTCTATTTCACTGCTTTCATTATCACATGATCCATTATGCACATATATAAAAACACATACATATTAAGATAAAATAAATAATTACCTGAATCCTCAAACACCAACATCAAAACCTCCACTTCCACCTCCACCAAACACTGACTCAGGACTGAAGGCTGAAGGGCTGAAGGCAGGGTATCAGGGCCTTGGTATCAGGGTAGGTCTATACTTGCCACCTCACAGTTGACTTGAAAAACAAAATCGCAATGACATGGGCTACTGAACTAAAGTTACCATGAATAAATTATCAGATTATTACGGTACAATAAAACACCTTTTTCAAAACAAAACAACAAATATATCTATGATACAACAACTACTACTACCACTACTACCACTACTACCTTACACTTCTATAGATGTGTGTTAATGTAATAATTACGTACTGACTGGTAAGTGTGTGTAGTATATAACGGCTGAAATTACGATAGGTCAGGTGTTGAATAGAACTCTCTCTCTCTCTCTCTCTCTCTCTCTCTCTCTCTCTCTCTCTCTCTCTCTCTCTCTCATTACTGTAACTCACATTTCCCTTCTCTCATTATTGTACCTTATCTTTTCCTCTCTCTCTCTCTCTCTCTCTCACACACACACACACACAGGAAATTCACTCGTCACTGTCTGTTTTTCTTTACCTTTTGTTTACCCCACATCGTCGACCCCTTCCATCCCCACCACCCTTTTATCACCACGTTTGTTTGTTTGTTTGTGTTTTGACACTGAATGGAGGTGTGTGTGTATGTTTGTTGTGTGTGTGTTGGGGGTGGGGGTGTTTTTTTTATAGGCCTGTGTTTGAAGTGGATTGGTTGATTATTGCATTCTTGTGTGTGTGTGTGTGTGTGTGTTGAAGATTTATGTTTCAATAGAATTTATATGGGCCTATTAGAGAGATGGGGGGGGGGTATAGATGAGTTACAATAATGAGAGAGAGAGAGATAGAGGGAGGGGAAATAAGTTACAGTAATGAGAGAGAGAGAGAGAGAGAGAGAGAGAGGGAGAGAGAGAGAGGTCAACTTATGGCTTCCCCAGTGCATGCTACTCCATTATGTAAACTGTCAGCTCTCTCTCTCTCTCTCTCTCTCTCTCTCTCTCTCTCTACATGGCCTCAAGGTTTTTAAGTGGGTTTTTACAGTTGGCTGAAGTAAATAAATATATTAAAAGTGAGTAATAACATTAGCTGAAGTAAATAGATTATAAGTATATAAATATATTAAAAGTAAGTTTATAAAATAACTGAAGTAAACACACACACACACACACACAGGATTTCTGAATATATATATATATATATATGTGTGTGTGTGTGTGTGTGTGTGTGTGTGTGTGTGTGTGTTGGTATGTGTGTGTGTGTGTGTGTGTGTAAAGGATAAACAAGTCATGTACCCCTGGGGAAGGAAGGAAAGTTGAATGGAATATATTACTGTACCCGACCACATGTATTCTTATCTATCTGTCTGTGTGTTTTTTTTTTTATGAGGGCTTATTTTTCGTGTGTGTGTGTGTGTGTGTGTGTGTTTTATATATGAGGGCTTATTTGTCTTGTGAAAGTTTCTGTGTGTGTATGTGTGTTCTGGGTAGGGTTATTTTGGGTAAGAATGCGTGTGTGTGTGTGTGTGTGTTCTAGGTAGGGTTGTTTTGGGTAAGAATGCGTGTGTGTGTGTGTGTGTGTTCTAGGTAGGGTTGTTTTGGGTAAGAATGCGTGTGTGTGTGTGTGTATATGTGTGTGTGGCGTCAAGGGAGGGTGAGACAGACTAGCTTGGTATCGATCTAACTAAGTCCCACCCACCCACCCTCTTTCCTTTCCTCCCCCCCCCCCTAACACACACACACACCCTTCCTTCCTTCCTTCTTTCCTTTTCCTTCACTCAACACCCTTCCTTCTTTCATTCCTTCCCTCGTGTCTTCGTGTTCTTTTGTTTGTGTGTTTTTATTATTCCAAATTTTCGCTTTTTTTTTTAAACTCCTTTTCTTCCATTTTCTTTGCTTTCCCTTTATTTATTCCTTTCTTTCTCTTAAATTCTCTCTTTCTCAGTTTCCCTTCAGGCTGATGTCTCTATTTCCTTTTTATTTATCCTTCCTACATCTTCCCACCTGTTCCTCTTTCCCTTACTTCCCTTTTCACTAATTTTGTTCCTCCCTTCCCTTTATTCCTTTCCTCCCCTCCTTTCCTTCTTCCATTATTATCCTTGCCTCTCCTTTCCTCCTCCTCCCTATATCTCCTTTCCTCCTCCTCTCCCTATCTTTCCTTTCCTCCTCCTCCCCCTATCTTCCCTTTCCTTCTACTCTCCCTATCTCTCCTTTCCTCCTACTCTCCCTATCTTTCCTTTCCTCCTACTCTCCCTATCTCTCCTCTCCTTCCTTCCTTCCTTCTAATGGGTATCACATGCTTCAATTTCCTGGCTTCCTCAGGGGGGAGGGGAGGGTTAGCACTTCCTTCATCCTTCCTTCCCCCTTCCTTCCCCCTTCCTTCCATCCCCCTTTCTTCATCCTTCCTTTCCTTGTACCACTTCCTCCAATAAAACTCTGATTAATAGCATTATATATAATTGATATATCCGTATTAATTAACCTACGCTGACCTGTGTGTGTGTGTGTGTGTGTGTGACAGATAGGCACACAGATGGATAGATAGATAGATACCGGTAGGTATATAAGTAGTCAGGTAGGTAGGTAGCTAGACAGGTATAGTACACACACACACACACATACAAAGTTGATCAGATATCCTCCCATTCTGAGACAGGCAGAGGTCAACGTCAAGTGATGTAGGGAGGGTGAGACAGGTGGTAGGAGTTTGACAGGTGGTGTGTGTGTGTGTGTGTCTTGGGGGGGATGGAGCAGAGCGAAGGTATTAAAGCTGTATTGCTATTGGTGGAGGTGGTGGTGGAGTGGTCTTAGAAGGTGATGGTGGTAGTTGTGTTATATAATGTGGGGGTGGGAGGTTAGTATTGAGTGGTAGTAGTGGTATGCTTGTAGTTGTGGTAGTGTGGTGTGTATAGTGTGGGTGATGAGAGAAAGAATGAGTGGTATAGTGGGTAAGTAAGGCAGAATGGTGGTGTGAGAGGGAGGTTATGTAAAGTAGTAAGGGTGTGGTTGTAGTAGTGGTTGTGGTTGTGTGGTTGTATGAAGGAGACAGGAAGAGTGGTTGAGGTTGTGGTAGTGTGGTTGTGTGAAGGAGGCAGGTAGAGTGGTAAGGGTGTGGTTGTGGTTGTGGTATGGTTGTAGTTGTGGTAGTATGGGATGGATGGTGGTAGGAATGAATAAGTTATGTGAGGATTTAAGTGTACAAGTGGTTATAGGTGTTGTAGTTGTTCTTTAGCATTAAGTGTAGTAATGACATGACAGAGTGAAGGGGGAATGTGTGAGTGAAACAATGAGGTCTGATGGTGAAATAATGAGGGAAGTATTTTTATGATGGTGTTAATTAGGTGGTGGGGTTGTGAAAAAGGTCCCATTTGTGTATAGTGGTTGTGGATGCAGTGGTAGATTATGTATGGTATAGTTGTATAGTGTGAGGCGGTGTATGTGTAGTGTGGTGGTGTTAGGGTGAGGTAGTGTGTGTGTGTGTGTGTGTGTAGGCTAGTGTAGTGGTGTTAAGGTGAGGTTGTAGTGTAGTGTGGTAGTGTTAGAATGAGGTAGTGTAAGTGTAGTGTAGTGGTGTTAGAATGACACATAGTGAGTGTATAGTGTGGTAGTGTTAGGGTGAGGGAGTGTAAGTGTAGTGTAGTGTAGTAGTGTTAGGGTGAGGCAGTGTAGTATAGGTGCATGGTGTTAGGGTGTGGTGGCAGTTTGCACATTGGTATGCAGTGGCGTGTTTAGTGTTGGTCTGGGGGGGACTGAAGGGACTGCGTGGCTCTGATAGATGGATGCCTAGGTCTGTGTGGGTTGGGTTGGGTGAGGCTCCTACGTGTATGTCACAGAGGCAAAGTGGAGGTGGGAGGTGGAAGGGGCATGTTAAGGAATCATTATGTAGATGCATGAGTAAGGTAAATAGTTGTATTGGTAGGAAAATAGGCTACACAAATTCATCTTCCAATTCAATTCAGGTGTGTCTCGATTCCACAGTGGTTTGTTTTGGTTTGTAAGCACCACAACGAAAGAAACTGAACTGTGTAAATGACTCAAAAGTTAATTATTTGATTAAATTGATGACCACTATGTAACTATGGTAATAATGGAACTAAGTACCTGACAGATTTTGTGGATAAAGATACTGAGTTTGTTGTTGGATAGGATTAAGACTGACAGGTGTTGTTGGGGAGGATCATAACAAATCAATGTCACTGTGGAATCGGCCCAGGGAATGATTATTATATAGATGGATAAATAAAGGAAGATAAAATAGGTTAAGCATAGGTTAAGTATAAGTATTTAGTATATGTCACAAAACAGCTTCCTATCCATGTAATCCTTATGTTACTATGAGGAACAGTTTGGTGGAATGAGTTACTTTCATTTCACCATCAACATTTTATTCCTTATGGTTTTCCAGCGGCACCACCAAACCCTCGTTTGATCGATAAACATAAATCTTGTTTGTTACTACCCTTCAAGTTGGTGGCAGTCACGAGGCCTGGCTGCATCATGATGTTACACACCTTCTACTATAACAAAACAATGTAACATCTTGGTAGTTATTTCCCTTAAATAATGAGGAAGGACAGTGTTGGTGGTGGAAGTGGAGGTGGTGTTTGTGGTAAATTTGGAGCAAATTATTTTACTAAAAGTATAAATTATTCCAAGCAACAGATCACCATTAATTTTGTTATTATCTCCCTGTCTGTTTCCTTTAGTAGGCATTTTAGTATTTTACCTCATCCAGTATATCATTCTTGTACACGTCTATATCCTCATGGTCCCTTTCCCTTTATACTTTTTCTTTGGGTAGTTCTCCTTTCTCTCAATCAGTCCTCCCTCTACCCCCCCCCCCCACCCCTTGCCCTATCTATAGCGTGGGTTTGCTCGTTATCTTAGGAATGACAGCCAATTACAAGGGGGAGGGAACACGCTACTACCACCATCACCACCATCACCCATGTACCATTACAACCATAAACACACTATAGATACAACAACTACTACCACCTCTGATACCACCACCACCACCACCAGCTCACTCACTACAACTACCACAAGTACCACCACCACTACCACATTTACCACCACTACCACATTTACCACCACTAACACACGAAGCACCACTACCACCTTTCACACAACAAACACGACCACCACTCTAGCTGCTCTACAACAGTTCTCTCATCCCCTTCAGATCTCCATTAGGAAAGGGTACAAATACGGGTTTAAACAGTGGTGTCAATTAGCACATAAAGTAGGCTACAGCATTAACGTTGTTGTTGTTGTTGTTGTTGTGTAAATCTAAATTAAAGGTCACTCATTGTCTGCCTGTCCAACAAAGAGAATATGCTTCGGTCTGTTTTGTCGATATTGTGTGTGTGTGTGTGTGTGTGTGTGTGTGTGCAGGTTACTATAGATGTGTGTGTGTTACTATAGGTGTTTAGGATTTGTGTGTGTGTGTGTGTTACTATATAGGTGTAAGAGTGTGTGTGTGTTACTATTTATGTGTGTGTGTGTTACTATAGGTGTTTATGGTTTGTGTGTATGTATGTGTGCCCAGGTTACTAAGTGTTTATATGTGTGTGTGTTACCAAGCGTAGAGAGAGAGGGGGAGGGAGGGGGGGTATGAGAAAGAGGGGGGACAACCAGAAATCTCCCCCCCCCAACGTGCAGTGCAGTAGATGACGTCACTCACCCCCCCTCCGCCCCCCCCTCCGCCCCCCCATAGCTCACCCAGACCACACCTCTTGTCTGGGGTTGGGGGTGGGGCGGTTTAGGGGGGTGAAGGAGGAAGGGGTGTCTGCTTGTCCTTCTCTCACTTCCTTCATGTCTGACTTTCTGTTGGGCTTTTCATCTTTCTTTTATTTCTTCCTTGTTTTTTCTTTCTTTATGCTTGGTTTGGGGAGGGAGAGAAAAAGTGAGTGAGAGTTGAGTGAGTGAAGGAGAGGAAAGGTGAGTGAGTGTGCAGAGGAGGGTGAAATAGAGGTGGGGTGAGTGAGAGTGAAAGGTGAGAGAGTGAGTGAGAGAGTGAGAGGTGAGTGAGCAAGGAAGAGGTGGGGTGAGAGAGAGAGTGAGAGGTGAGTGAGCAAGGAAGAGGTGGGATGGGTGGGTGAGAGTGCATGTGTGGGCACGATAGGTCATTCACCAGGATCGATGTTCTCTGTCTGACTAAAACTCTCACACTCATACTCACTCACACTCCTACTCACACTCACACTCCACACACTTATAAGTATACACTCACATTCCCCACTCTCAATCCACACTTATACACTCACGCACACTCGCACTTCTTATACACATTCACACTTACTTATACACACTCACACCAACATTCCACATTTATAAAATCACACTGCTACTCACACTTACACTCATACCATACCCACACACTCACATTATGTTTGTACTCACATCCACGTAATTAGATATTATTATTTTGCCCAATGGGATAATTAATTAAGAGGAATTAGTAGCCATCAAAGTTATCAAAATAAAATGCTCCCCTTAACACGTACATCCACCATCAAATAACCACCCACACTTTCCTTCCATCGTACAAATAAATCAGTACCGTATCATATTAAAATATAATCATACAACACCTTACGTCAACTCAACCCCCCTCAATTATTTTTATGAGGTGCTGTAAAATCATACACGTGTTGTTCTTTATTACCAAGATATTTACTACGATGGAAGGAAAGTATCGGTGGATAATTTGGATTGCAAGTGTACAATATTCTAAGGGTGGGTGAGATCAAGTTGTAACCTCTATGTTGTTTTCTTTTTGTCAGACTGACGGGAGTGCCAGCTTCCTAAGGGCGGCACGAGCTGGCAACTTGGACAAGGTGCTCGAGTTTCTCAAGACCAACACTGACATCAACACCTGCAATGCTGTGAGTAGACCCTAATGAATATATTCTCAATGTACGACACATATATATTTTTGTTTTTCCACATTTATTAAGGACCCTGTGAACGTGTTTTTGTTTGGGAAGTATTGGGGGAATTGGAGGCTTCTGATTCCTCCTACTGACTATGCCACGAAATATATTGCTTCCCTATAGGTCCATGGTGTTGGTTTAATCTCTCTAGGGTTTGATTTATAAGTGTTAATATTTCATCTTATTTGAAGTTAAATATTAGGTATTCATATTTCATTTCAAGTTATATTTTCAGCATTTATATTTCATTTCAAGTTAAATTTTCAGGATTCATATTTCGCCTCAAGTTAAAAACATTAACTATTCATATTTCATTGCAAGTTAAATTTTCATCATTCATATATCACTTCAGGTTGAATATTCAGCATTCATATTTCATCCCAGATTAAAATTTCAGTGCCCAAAATATTTCATTCCAGGGCAATTTTTTTTTTATTGTTTTAACCCACGTGACTGATCCTGCCTACCTGCCTCTCTACCTACCTGCCTCTCCCTGCCTGCCTGTCTGCCTGCTATATACGTGTTATCCACCAATCAGTCCTTTTCATTCGCTCACCAATATGTTTCCTTTCAATTACTCATGCCTGGCCTTGATCTGAATTTCGCTGCAGCGTGGATGACGTATTTAACTAAGCACCCTATGATGTAGTCAGAAAATTGAATATAAATGAATCCTACAAATATTGCCACAAAACACCACCTATATGGAAGGAGCTTGGTTCGTGGCATAGTCAGGAGGAATCAGAAGTCTCCAGTTTTCATACACAATCACAGGGGCCTTTAAGGGGAGATTATCTTGTTGTTGGTGGTGAATTGGAAGGTCTGTGATTCCTCCAAACTATGCCATGAAACAGATCCCCCATTTAGTACACTCTCAATCCAAAATTTGTATCCAGGTCTTGTTGAAGTTTCGAATCATTTGACATACTAGTGAACCAATTACAACGCTTACCCGGTTTCATATTTACCATCCCCTCAATTAAAACTTTCCAAGAGTGTATAGAAGAAGCTTATGTTAGCCAAAAGGTAAATAAAGAAAGGTTAAAAATATTGTTGGTGGTGTATAGGGCTGAAATGGTGATGGAAAATGTGTGTGTGCAAAAGATAAAAGACTTTTAACCTTTACACATGACTCTTTAAAGGGGTAACATGACATTCAGTACCTGTGTGTGTGTGTGTGTGTGTGTTACAGGTGTATACAGGTAGGCATGTGTATATATGTGTGTGTGGTGAGAGTTACAGGTGTATACAGGTACCGTAGGTGTGTGTGTGTCCAGCAGGTGAGTTTCCAGGCAGGTAGGCAGCATGTTTAAAGTCTTCCCACGGGTTTCCATTCATTACTTCCCACGAACTTTTGTAAAACTCAACTTGGTGAAAAATACTGTACAGGTACATCGCTTTTCATCCCTATCAGCTTCAGTGGTATTTTTTTTATTTAAGTTCCACTATTTTTTGAAAGCTTATAGTCAGTACAACACACACACACACACACATATTTTGGGCTTGGGTTCCCTGTGATAAATTAAATCATCAGGTGTTAGGCAGTTTCTTCATATGTCGCCTCTTCACCCTGAATTAATCCGTAGTTGTGAGACAGTACTGTAGGTAGGGTAGGCTAGGTAGTGCAAGGCTTGGCAGGCTGTACTGTACTGTATTTTCTCACACTGTTACTCTCATTAATTGGTATTTTTAAAAGGTGTATCTTGGCCAGTAGTAGTAATAATAGTAGTAGTAGCTGTAGTAGTGGTAGTAATAGTATTAGTATTGGAAGTAGTACAGTATTGTAATAGTAGTTTACGTGAAGCGAAATGAGATTAAACGAAAGTGAAGTGATGATGAGGAAGAACAGATATAAATGAAGTGAAGTTAGTATGAAGTGAGGTGATGAGTAAGGTGTGGAGAGAGTGAGAGAGATCAGACCACACCAGGGAAGAAAGAAACATTCCCTCCCTTCCCTTCCTCCCTTCGTCTGTCTGTGTGTCTGTCTGTCTGGATCCCTGTTTTAAAGCTGATGGTCTTGGCAGTGGGTTATAGGGTGGTGGTGGTAGTAGTGGTGATAGTAATGATCGTGGGTGGTGGCGGTGATGGTAGTGGGGATAATAATGATCGTAGGTGGAGGTGATAGTGATGATGGTGATTTTGGTGATAGTAATGATCGTGGGTGATGGTGATGGTAGTGGTGGTCAAGAATCAAGTTTATGACAGACAGAACACGACCTGAAAAGGCGTGAATTTCTGGAGGAAACACGTGATTAATGATGTCAATGAGAGGAGTGGGTTTGTGTACCCACTACCCAGCCTGACATGCCTTCAGTTCACTTCTGTCACTCACTGGTCACATTCACAACTCCTTCCCTACACCCGAGATCAAGACACACAGGTGGGATTGGCTGAGGTCACCAGGCCAGTTTCTCGTGTGACATTCGTGTTTCTCCGTGTTGTATGCACAATATGTGTGGCTTTTATTTCAATGTCGTCCAATTGCACTGTTTTTTCATGCAAATCATTTAATGTAAAGAAGGGGAAGACAAGGGTGAGTGTGAAGGGCAGGGAAGAAGCATCAAATTTACTGCACTCTATTTAAATATATATATAATTTTTTTAATGTGTGTTTGTTTTTTGACTGATTTCAGAATGGTCTCAACGCCCTTCACTTGGCCAGTAAGGAAGGTCATGTGGGAGTGGTACGTGAGTTACTCCAACGAGGTGCCAACGTTGATGCCGCCACCAAGAAGGGCAATACAGCACTACATATTGCATCGCTAGGTTTGTGTATTATTTACTTACTTCTCTCAGACTCTCACACACAGCCATTTTTATTAAAATTTCATTCCACATTTAATTACTTAGTTTCTATTACAGACACACACACACAACCATTTCCCTTACCATTGCATCACTCAGTTAGTTAGTTAGTTATAATAGTTTCTTTCACATACACAAAGCCATTTTGGTTAACATTTTATTGGTTAATTTATTGCATTGAAGGATTATAGGTAAATTTACAGAAGTACTGAGTTCACTATATTGTATATTTTAGTATCACTACCCACTATTTTGGACCATTCTAAGACACTTTTTAACTATGGTGTTTCTCTTGGAGATGCCCCGTTTTACAAGAATAATTTGGAAATTAGTTTGACCTAACCTAACCTAAACCACAGCAGACTACCAGGACCTAACCTGGGCAAACTACCGGGATATAACCGGTGTAAACTATCAAAGTGACCAGGGCAAATTCCCGGGACTTAGCCGGATGTGGTAACACTGCGCGGCCATAACCAAAAATACAGTATAGTACTTCTGTAAAAATACCGGATATATACAGTGTTGTTAAATCAAGAGCCAAATATTACAAATATTCCAAGCAACAGGCCACCATTATTTTTGTTCCTCTGGTCCTGTTTTCTGGCATACTGTACTCTGGAGGAATCAAGGTGCTCCAATGTACCAAAAGTATACTCCATCCCTTAATTTACACTTTTCCTTGTTATGATTCCCACAGCTGGCCAGGAGGAGATAGTGAAGGTGTTGGTGCAGCATCAGGCTCTAGTAAACATACAGAGTCAGAATGGGTTCACACCACTCTACATGGCAGCCCAGGAGAACCATGACAGTGTGGTTAGATTCCTCCTTGCTAATAATGCCAACCAGAGTCTTGCCACGGAGGTCAGAACACTCGTGGTTATCTATAATGTTATTTTGTTTTGTTACGTTCAGTGAGTGTGTTTAGAGTTTGATATAAAATGGATGTGTTCATAATATTATTTGGTTTTGTTTATTCCATTGGATTAGGTAAAAATGTGTGTATTACAATAGTATTTGTATGTTAACTTAAGTGATATTTATGTGTATGTTGCAAGATATATAATGAATATGTGGTACAGATGTTGTGTGTGATACTGGATGTGTAAATAATGTGATATGTGTGTTGGAGAATGTGTAAATGTAATATATTTGTGTTGTTTACAGGATGGATTTACTCCCCTTGCTGTGGCACTGCAACAAGGACACGACCGAGTAGTGGCAGTGTTGCTGGAGAATGACACCCGAGGCAAGGTGCGTCTCCCTGCCCTCCACATTGCTGCCAAGAAGGATGATACCAAGGCTGCAGCACTACTCCTCCACACCGACCATAACCCTGATGTCACCTCCAAGTCCGGCTTCACTCCATTGCACATTGCTGCACATTATGGCAATGAGAATATTGCCAATCTCCTCATCCAGAGAGGTGCAGATGTTAATTACATTGCCAAGGTATGGATCTAATTCCCTAAGTATGATGAGGAATATATAATCATTATACAGTACAGTTAACTTTTAAAGTTTTGGTCATTGTCATAAGTGTAGGCTAATCATGGGATTTGTTTGTGGAGTAGAGTATTTCTTTACTGTTGTTTTCTTTGTTGTATAATACACTACTTGAAATTGTATGCAGAATACATCTGCAGGTTTTGTTGAGCCTCAAAAGTTTGTGGGTAGGATTATTATTTCTAAAGTATTAGGTTCGTGAGTTTGAAGATATATCAGATCGTTAACATTTTACATACTCAACTAACTTATTATCTTTTCTCCATAGCACCAAATTACACCTCTGCATGTAGCCTCAAAATGGGGGAAAGGAAATATGGTATCACTGTTGATTGACAAGGGGGCCAACTATGAGGCCAAGACACGAGATGGTCTGACGCCCCTTCACTGTGCTGCACGGTCAGGACATGAGTCAGTGGTGGATATGTTACTGGAGAAAGGTGCACCCATCACCAGCAAGACTAAAGTAAGTACCACATTGTGAGAGATCCTTGTGTAATATATGAGACAAGAACCAAAACAAATATGTGAACAAGTGACGACTGCCAAGTGTGAAGCAAAACATTGTACATTAATTAACAGAGTTGACAAGGAACTTTTAAGAACATTTTGTGTTTTTTTTAGATGGATATATGCAACTTGAAAGGTTAGATGTACAGTTAAGCAGAGGTTTAAAGTGGTACTTATTGCCAAGACTATAGATAATGACTGTACAGTATAGTATGAGTTTTTCAGGTTGATTAAAGTTTATCATGAGTCATGATGTTTTGAATGAATGTGTTTCCTTTCCTCCAGAATGGGTTGGCTCCACTGCACATGTCATCACAAGGAGATCATGTGGATGCAGCCAGAATCCTGCTATACCATAAGGCACCGGTTGATGATGTCACGGTGGACTTCCTTACAGCTCTCCACGTCGCTGGTCAGTTCAGTTACCACAATTTATGTTATGAACTTTTTACCCTCATGAGTGTGGGAATTTCTGTATAACAAATGAAAGCATCGGAGTCAATATGAGGGGAATCAAAACTGTGAGGTTTAACAATACTGTACAACACTTCTCTGGGCAAGATTGTCTGTCTGTATCTGGTGTAATTATGATCAATAAGACAATAGTTTGTACGTACTTGATATTTTTCACTCATCACTTGTCACTTCTCTCAGCCCACTGTGGTCATGTGCGTGTGGCCAAGCTGCTGTTGGACCGTAAAGCCGATGCCAACTCCCGGGCACTCAATGGGTTCACACCGCTGCACATTGCCTGTAAGAAGAACCGCATCAAGGTGGTGGAACTACTGCTGAAGCACGGTGCCAGCATTGAGGCAACCACTGAGGTACACAATTTGTTATATACTCTAATACAACATTTTTACTTTAGTTATCATACATTGCAAGAAATGGTGAAACTGCACTTTTATATTATCCTGTACAGTAAAAAGAGAAATAAAAAGAAATTCAGATAATTTGAAAGATCTAGAGCCCATATAGTTACAACTTATGAAGGTTTTACTGCATGAATTTATTGTGTCCATGTACCAGGTGTAATTATTATCTCCCTCACCAGTCTGGGTTAACTCCTCTACACGTGGCGTCGTTCATGGGTTGTATGAACATTGTCATCTACCTTCTCCAACATGGAGCCTCGGCAGATGTACCCACAGTGCGTGGTGAGACACCGCTCCACTTGGCTGCTAGAGCCAACCAGACCGACATCATCCGTATCCTACTCAGGAATGGGGCACAGGTTGATGCCAGGGCCAGGGTAAGTGTACAAATGGATTCTGTTATTGTATGGCACTTCAAATACTGTACAAATATTGAATGTGACTCTGATTTATTTTTAAACTGAAGTAAAGTTTATTCATTACAAAGATGGTAAGATAACAGGACATATTTTTCAAATGATGTATTGTAAGCAGGCATAAGACACAAAGTAAAATGACAGCAGTAACTCTTAAACTGTATTTTATTTGTATACATCAAGGCACTAATTTTTATGCATTGTGTTGTGTGATTCAGGAGCAACAGACAGCGCTGCACATTGCTTCACGTTTGGGCAACAGCGACATCGTGATGCTTCTGCTTCAGCACGGTGCTGCTGTAGATGCCACCACCAAGGATCATTACACAGCATTACACATTGCTGCTAAGGAAGGTCAGGAGGAGGTGGCCAGTGTGTTATTGGAGCACGGTGCTTCTCTGACGGCTACAACCAAGAAGGGATTCACACCACTCCATTTGGCGGCCAAGTATGGCAATATGAAAGTGGCTCGCCTCCTCCTACAGAAGGATGCACCAGTGGATGCCCAGGGAAAGAATGGTGTTACACCACTACACGTCGCTGCACATTACGATCATCAGGTGAAGCATTATTCCTTAACTCATCTTCACATTTTTGTATGTTATAATGTGTAAGTATTGCAAAACTTGTTCATTGAACAAAAATAAGACAATAATTCTTTGTTATGACAGAATGTTGCACTGTTACTGCTGGATAAGGGAGCATCACCTCATGCCACTGCCAAGAATGGTTACACTCCATTACATATTGCTGCTCGTAAGAACCAGATGGACATTGCTACCACACTACTGGAATATGGAGCTTCAGCCAATGCAGAGTCTAAGGCTGGATTTACACCACTCCATCTTAGCTCACAGGTAACACTATAGAAGAAGCAGTAGGAAATTATAGGATAGATGTGAGAGAGTAAAAATTTGCATAGTTATTTTGATCTTGGTGTAAATAAATGATAACAGCATCCTGTATTTATTCATGTCAACCTTACCTACATGTTTGTTGTTTGTAGGAGGGTCACACTGACATGGCAACACTGCTGATTGAACATGGAGCGTCTGCCGGTGCAACTGCCAAGAATGGTCTAACTCCACTCCATCTCTGTGGTCAGGAAGACAGAGTCAATGTGGCTGCCATCCTTGTCAAGCATGGGGCTCAGGTCAGTACTGTACACAACACCTGCCAAAATGAGTGTGCAGTGAAAAATACGAGAAGTTTGGTAAACAGAAGCTTATAATCGATTATACAGTATACAGTATTCCAAAGTAGAAAGTTACCAGGTAATAGAAATGTTTGAAAGGAAAAAGAGAGATACAGTACAATTATAGTATTCTTTGAGGTGATGTAGGAATTGGAGCATAGAAAATTCATATAAACCAGGTAAGAAACTCTGATTAAGGTTGCGTTCAAAGTGTATTCACTTTTCCACCTTTGTTTCATGTAACCACAGATCGACCCTGCCACCAAAGCAGGCTACACTCCCCTGCACGTGGCTTGTCACTTCGGTCAGGCCAACATGGTGCGTTTCCTCCTTCAACATGCAGCAGAGGTGTCATCAGCAACTCAGCTTGGGTAAGTGACGTGGACAAAATATTTAGGGGCTTGGGTGGTAAAAGAAATAATTGGAAAGAGGGAAGACTGTATTATTGTCAGAATTGAAGAAAGAAAAATGGATGGAAAGAAATGTATGAATGAGAAGATATGATATCAATGAAAAGACAGTAGATTAGATAAAAAGAAGGCTGATATGGCTTACTCTTACAAAGAATATTTGAATAATATGTCACTGATATGATTTACTGTATTAATAAAAGTGTATCGTATTCATAAAATGTTTAATGGAATCATCAAAAGTATATTTCAGTTAGGAAGTACTGGTATTATTTTTAAATGATGCAGAATTATGTCATTTAGAGATTCAAATCTGCTGATATATCTATCAAAAGAAAGGATAATTTCTATAATAGAAATGAACTTCAAATCTGCAATGTGCCGGCAGTGACTCATACTGATAATAAGCTAGATGAAATGTGGGACTATAGAGCGTAAGTGTGAAAGGTGATAAGAATGATAAGATAACATACACATTATACATGTACATAAACTTGATGGCCAGTGTTACTCTTGTCAACACTGTGTTCACAACTCCTAGTGATTTGTTAGTGACTATGGTCCTCTCTTACCTAGTCCTTGTACATTTGCCTCCTTTTCTTGTTATTTTTTAAAAATCTGTGTCCTTCATTTTGATGTGTGGTTCTACACTCTGGTTTACCAAATACTTTTGTGTCATATATTAGTGATTTCTTCCATCTGCAGTGTCTCTCTTTAGGAAGAGAGGTAATACATTACAGTATTATACTTCATTATATTTTATTATACTGTTGTACAGTATACCACCATATTGAGTGGTTGAGTGCTGTGCAGACTCTGTAAGATCCTTGTCAGTTAAGTAGAGTAACATGAAGGAAATTTATTCAGATTCAGGGAAAACATTAAAAGATTAAATATATGCCATAACTCCCCCAGATATACACCACTCCACCAAGCAGCACAGCAAGGCCATACACAGATTGTCAACGTCCTTCTGGAGAACAAGGCAGAACCAAACACGGAGACCAACGTAAGTTCTCACCTTCCTACCAATGCTTTATGAGGAGCAGGGTGAAGGATAAATTACACATACCCGGTACATGATAGATAGAATGTAGGTAGTAAAATAGGTTGTACAGACTACTGTACTGGATAAAATAAGAAAAAAATTAATTATTGTACATTATTATGTTTGAAGTTTTCACTTGTGTTGCCAAGAAAATTCGAGTAACCTATGTGTATTTTTAACAAAAGTAAATTTTCTTTACAATATTTTGAGTAAAGGAGCAAATGCTGAGGTTGGCTCCCATTTAAAAGAAATTCCAGCTGTATTCCATTGTAACATTTTGTCATGACTTTCACCACCACCACTTCAGGATGGGAAGACAGCCCTCAGTATTGCCCAGCGTCTGGGGTACATCTCTGTGGTGGAAACACTCAAGATTGTGACAGAGACCACCATCAACACAACCACTACCACAGTCACAGAAGAGAAATACAAGGTGGTGGTGCCAGAGACAATGCACGAGACCTTCATGAGCGAATCCGAGGATGAGGGAGGCAAGTTGAATCTTATTCATTTTCCCATTAAAATACGGCTGACCTCTTGCATATTCTTCTCTGACTACAAGCAATATTTCTTGTAGTAGGGCAGTACAGTGTCATTGATAACCAAAAGTTAAAAACTATATCAATTATAATTCTTTAATGACAACTAAAGTCTTATATAATGTAGCTGAACTAACATGAGAAAAATGTCACAGGAACCCTCCCGTCCTCCTTGTATTAATGAATAGTACAACGTTGAATGCTGTTAATTAAAAGGAGAGTAAAGTCAGAGGACAAGGGTCAGTTGTAGTTCATTTTTTATTTTTATGTTATATATAAATAATTTTGTTATGACATGCACTCAGGTTGAACCCTGTCTCGTATATCTTTGTATATAGAAAGGTATAACTTGCTAATTTTTCATATACTGTATACAGTTACACCTTTATTCTTGAGGTTAGGCCCTAGTGAATGAAGAGGTTGGGTCATATATGATCTCATTTCATGTGTATTAACTTATTCATTCACACATTATTTGTCCAAGAACAAGGGAAGTCAGTCATGGTGCTTAGTTTAATTATTTACATTAAAGGTTTACATGAACAGACAGTATAGTGGAATAATTTAGTTTACTTTGTGATCACAGTATTGTAGGTGTATTATCGAATTGGAGGCAGGTTGGGTGATGCTCCATGGTATTATTTGCTGATTATAGTTGTCTTTTGGTGGATTGAATTCCATATACAAGAACAGTCATGGGTAAGGTGATAACAATGATGATGACCAAGGCTGTGGCTCTATGTAAGAACTATATGTGGAGCCAACATACCCCAGTCATTACCATTGTATAACCCATGGCTCTGTGTGTGTGGTTCAAGGTTGTAGATCATTACTGTCATTGATGATGTCTCTTTTCCTCATCTTTGATCTTTCATTAGAGTTTCTTGGCCATTTAGATGAGCGAGTAGTGCTTATTCAGTCCAGTATATACTATAATTATTTTGTGTATGTATTGACTGTATCCTGATCAGTTTCTTACCCCTCGAGCATTTTGTGAATGTGTGGCAAGTGATGGTGTTAATATTATTGTATCTAGTGATGTGTCTTTGAGAGGCTCACCAGAAACACTTACGATACTTAAGGAGAGATTTTTTTGTTGGTATATTGGAAGATCTCTGATTCCTTCAAACTATGAGATGAAATATATCCCCTATTAGTACTACTGAAAGCATCTGTTTTCTGGTACAGTATAGTTAAAAGGAATCGGTAGCCTTCCAATTTACCAACAAGAGAATCTCACCTTAATGATTAAACAAATATTTTTAAAGATCGAAAGTTAGTGCCGTCAATTAAACTTCAAGCAGGCAATTTAAATTTACTTATCTTCCACATAAGAAGTACAGTCACAGTCCATATTTTCTAGTACTGTACTAATAGTGCCTTTTTGTATTTTGGTTTACTCTAGGTTTATATATTAATGAAACACAATCACATTTTTCATAGTATACAAACAACAGGGTAAACCATCGCACAAAAAAATATTTGAGTTGATTTCCGTTCATCAATTTTGGAAAAGGTAGAAGTTGTTTATTGTAACTGTATGAAAAGTATTACATTCCATACCAGTGTATACAATATGGGGGATTGCATTATTGCCTCTGATTGTTTAAAAGTTGTTTTATTGCAGTCACACAACAAGGCACATAAATTATTGCCATCAGTGAGCCATACACATATTTTAGTAATGCATTCATCATCATTTATTTTCATATTTTAGATGAACTTGATTGAATGAGAGGACGCAGTTTATTTTTTGCATGTTTCTTTTTACAGTATTCTATATACAGTATACATACAGTATATATACTGTATATTTCCTCACTGTTTGTTTTCATCAGAACATTTTCAGTCATATTAGGTTCCCTTAACCCTCTCATGTTTGGAGTTTTTCCATTGATAAATAATATAGTACAGTTTCACAAAGAGTCGTAGTGTATATAGACAGAAGGAGTTATCACACTGTTTGAGAGTTATTTATTAGATATATTGTTCACTTTTAACTCTCATAGTTACAGTGTACAGTACTTGTTTTTCTTGGAGAGTGCATCCCTGATATCAATTTTATAAATAACTCTATGGTCAGAAATTTGCAACATTAACTGTAGAATATTACTAAACTGGTGGCTTTATCACTCCAGTATACAGTATTGTGAGAAGGTTAATGGGTGTGAGTGAGTGTGTGAGTTAGGAAGAGTGAAGCTGCCGCCTTTTAGTCTCGTTCCAGTAGTGTGTCCCTCGTGTGTAGCCTCTGGTAGTGTGAGATGATAACCAGCCAGTCAGTGAACACTTTGAGTGGTGGTGCAGAATGTTTTGTGTTGTTTTTTGTGTGAATTATTATGTGCAGTCATGTTTTGATCAACACTTAGCATTAACACTTATTATTTGAAATATTTTTTTTAGGATATACAGTATATCTTATTATTCACTTTTTTTATGTATTGTGACTTATCTCTCCTGTGAATGACACACTGACTAGCACATATGACTGGTTTTTAATTACTACTGTTAATTTACTTAGCAATGCATTTAAAGCTTGCTTGTAACTGTTGCTGCTACAAAAAGGCATGCATTTTATCCATATAAAAGCAGTCATGGTATTTTGGAATTAACCTTTTTTTTTTCTTGCATGATTGGCATGGCTTCATCCTGATTAATACCTACTTATTAAATTGTTTTATCAAAAATTTAGTACTACAGTATTAATTTTTTTAACTAAATGCCAACCAAATAAAAAGCTTTTTCTTTTCTTAAGCATATTAAGAGTTTTGTTATTAAAATGATGTTGATTGTTGTAAGTTATTAGCAACCACTGAGGTGATGCTACATGAAAGACTGAGGTGAGGATGAATGAATGTCCAGTACAGCAGATGGGTTATTAGAGATAATCATAGTGGAGTAAATAAAGACATTTGTTGTGGCAATGACTGTCTTAAGGTCCACTGCCAGGATATACAGTAGAAGGGTAAGAATAAAGACTGAAATGAAAGTGCATGAGTATGTGTGAAGGTGAAGATGATGGACAAATCCGAGGAAACTCATAGACAAACAATGACCGTGGACTGTTAGTTGAAGGTCATTGTGTTGCCCCTGAGTGGTTCTTGCATAATCACAGACCCAAAGTTGCATGGGGAATGGTGAAGGCAGATGTGTGGTGTGGACAAGTACAATACACGATACTATTATATCACTGCATGGAAGGACAAACTGGGCTGTAGTATGTAAGAAAAGTCATGGGTTTAATAGTGATGATAATGACTTGTTTATTGACTCCATAAGCACTACATGGAGGCAACAGACTGGTCATCATTGTATCTTACCACATGATAATTCTTGCATACAACCCATGTTTATGTGTCTGCTTTGGTGGAGGTTTGGGTGAAGGAAGCACTAATACCAGAGGTCCCGTTGTTCCTTTTGATGACTGGGGCCTTTCATTATAAAGAAAGCAACTCGGATAATTTTTAGTTCGCACTTCAAGACTCGTCAGGAACCTCAGACTCAACAGTGAGGTGAGTGCGATGTTATCCGCATATAAATACAATATTGTTTTTTTTTGTTGAGGGGAGAGGAGTTAGGTTTTCTTAAAGATTCAGTACAGTACATGTGTGATCGTTATGAAACATTTTACTTGATCTAAGAGAGATGATCAATTCCCATTCCTGTTGTGTTGTCTAGTTACTAAGAATGAAGACCCTTTGACTTGTATGTGTTGCTTTTGTGATGGAAGATTCAGTATTTTGTTTTTAAAATGTTTGTAACTTGTTTCGTCGGTGCACAAACTATGTTATGTGAGAAACTGCATATGGAGCTTCATTTACTAAGAGTGTCTCTAATAGGAACTCTTATTTACTCTTTCATTAGTAATGTTTCCCCTTTTCATTTGTTGCAAAGAAGTCTTTAGATTAAAGTATGTTTACACACAATAGTTCTACTGTAACTCAATGTTAGTTTATGAAGTGTAGGGATAGGAACAAAACTGATGTTCATAATCCTTTATTTGGATTTTGCTTGAGTTCATATATTGATGATGAAGCCTGAGGACTGTCCTAGACTTGGGTTGCCTGAGTGTTACTGACTGAATTAAAAGTCATGTACTGTATACAGATACAGTGTTAGTCTAGCACTGCCACTTCAGCTCCACAGTAGGTTTCCTTTGACTCTTACTGACTTCTCAATTCTGTACAATACAATACGTGTTGTTGGAAGCTGGCCATACAAGGAAGAAGGTCCCATGAAGCTGGTTTGTAATTATGACAAAGTGGCAGTCATATGCAAAAGTTGTGTCCACTGTTAACAGATGTTAATTACACTGTATAGTGCTTAGTTGATTATGGAGTACAGTATTTACTAAACTTTTTATGGTCATGCATGACTCTGGTACACACCACAGCTGATATTATACTGTGTATAGAAGACATTCAAATACTGCACCATCATCAAGCAGTGAAACGGTCTATAATATACCGTACATGTAAACTTGGAGCTGCTGATTACTTCACTCATGTGCCACAAAATATAGTTTGGGAAAATTGGTAGCCTTCAACTTACCAACATGACAGCCTCATATACAGTTAACCTCTAATGGCAGTGGACATGAAGTTTTTGTCTTAAGTGTACAGTACAGTAGTAGCTTAATTGTTGATGACAGCTAATAGCCATTTTATGTATTGTTGACTTTGGCCTGGTTGTCTTTAGAACTAGTGTATATAGTTTAGTTTATATTAATTGGTTTTCTCTTTACATAATTAGTGACAAAATTGTGTCCCTGGAATTAACTAAGCTTAATGAAGGTTTTTTACTGTTGCTGGTAAATAGAGTTTGTAGTTATAATCTTAGAGGTGCATGGCATTACTAACTGAACCGTCTGTATTTTTTTTTCCATAGTGTATTAAGCTGGAGGGATAGTTTTGTTATTTTTCAGTCAAAGCATTATGATTCTGTAGAGGTTTAATTCTCTATGTGTTGTGAATGGTTTGCAGAGCAGGCATGGGGGTGTAGTGTTGACTGAGTGACTTTGATTACTGACAAACTCTGTGAATGTGATTGGTGGAGTTCTTGATGGTATCACTTCTACAGTATTTTGTTTTTAAAGAACAGAATGTAGTGTGTGTTAAAGTATAATATGGTATGATTTTTATCAGGTCGACTTTTGTCTATCCAAAAAATTATTTGAATTATAGAAAACATCAATGAACCTCCACCAATCATACAAACACAAAACAAAACACAAAAAAGAAGAAAATGAAACAAAAACAATAGACGACCGACAACCTCAGGAAAATTCTCTCCCTGCCGCCTGACTAACCCTTGCCCATTGTGGCGTGTGTGCGTTCAGGTGACGACAATCTGGTCTCGTCCATGTTTGGTAAGCCGCAGCACGTCACCCTACCCTACTATGAAGGACAGTTGCGCTACACCAGTAAGTCCCTCTTCTCCTCCTCACTCAACTGCCCCTCTGGTCGGTTCATTTGTCTCTATTTTTTTATATATATATTTTTTCCCTCATTCGTAGTCTAAGAATACAGTACAGGAAAGGTTGTATTGTATGTTTGTTGCCAGCAAAACTTTGTTGACATTCTCACCATGTAATGTTGTGTTTTTCAATGCAGGATGTAAATAGTTCTTTGTCCACTGTACAAACGTGTCACAGATCATTGCTAATTGGATACTGTACCAAGTAATTACCAATCAATCATTATGTATACAAAGGAGGAATGTGAGGAAAAGGGGAACTGGTGACAAGTGTTACAGAATCAAGGAACAATTTTATTACGGTGATAGAAGCATAACAATGGCTGGGATTGTCAGCAAATATTTGCCCAAATTTTTACCTGGAAACTGCCATCAGAAATGTTTGCTTGTTTTCCTTATGTGGGTTATTTCATTTTAATTTTTGTCTAGAGTGAATAGCTGGCATGCACCAGTGCTCTACATATTGTTCTCTAATTCCTCCCATATTTCTGACTTGCATGTCCCTGCCTGTATGTTATCAGAATAAGTTCTGCTTGCTTGAGGAAAGTCAGTGGTTTAAAGAGGAACAGGAAGTTTTTATGTAAGTCCCTAGCCAAGAGTGATGAGGAATCTCTCTTGATGACTGGATAAGAAGGATGGAAAGGAAGAGCATGACACAAAAGTACTTCATAATATTTGTGTATAATAGTATTTGAAAACAGGAACTGTATATAGGTTAGGAGATACATTAAGCTGACTATGTCTGTACAGTATCCTAAGTGTTCATACAGTACTTACTAGTAATGATGTTCACATTATTTTACCCTGCATTAATTCTTCAACTTTTCCTGCATTTATTATTTTTTCTTATCTCATTCTGCATGTGTAGTATTAGCTTGTGCATTTTTCATATGTTATCCACACTCCCCCAGAAAGTATGAAGTTGATATAAAGGAAGCTATAGATATGAACAATATATACAGTACAGTAATAGTTTACTGTACAGTATTGTTGACATACGGTACTAATTAACAAATTTAATAAACCTCATGTTTGATTTGCATAGAAGTACAATACCACAGTAAGCCATTGACCAATGATGAACCATAGTCCTTAATCTGCTTCAAATATCATGGGTGGATGAGAAATTGTAGTTTTCACTTGTATGTATTACTGTTCTCTCTGTTACATGTAGCACCACAAAATATTATTCAAGTTTTTACTTTGTCCAGTATATTATTTGATAGATGAAATCATAGTTACTAAAAGTTATGTTAGACTGAGGACATTAAGAGCAGAAAACTTAAAAGCAAGGTAAGGGAGTCAGGCAGACTGATAAGTAGTTAAGGTGACTCTCTTGGACATATAAATACAGTAGGCAACACTACAGATCTAGAACTACAGTACTGTAGGTTCAAATATAACAAAGTTCATGGTCTTTACAGTTTTTTTAGTCACTCCTCTCTGTGATTACAGTGTATGAAGCTGTTATATTAATCAGTAGTAATTGTTAGTTTAACCTATGAGTTTTTCTTTATTACATATGACCAAGCTGAGATATGATGTAATTCTTATTCTTTATAATTTAAACCAGAGTATGAAGAGCACATGTGTTACAACTCACAACTCACTGATTGCCTGTTGCTTGCTAATAGTCATACAGTAATATCATAGAACACTTCATGCTGGAAATGTATGTGTCTGATGTTTGTGCATGACTCAAAGATAGAGAGAAAAACTACCAGTGGTAATAGACCATTGTTTGTTTAGTGCAACTGTAGTAAAGGATGCAAGAGTACATTTTCTTCTGTTTTCCTGTTGATTGCAAGTATTTTAATGAATGATAACAGTGTCAAGATACAGCTTATCATTGATCACTCGGTGTTGGGGCATTTCTTCACTTTCTTCCCCTGGGGCTCAGTTTCTTATGGCTTTGCTAGTGTTAGGTCAGCATTTACATCAGTCAGAGTTGTGGTGCATTTAAGTGAAGGAGGATTTCATATCTGTTGTTTTCCAAGGCAGTATGTATTCATCTTGTATGTACATGTAGGCCTGTGCATCTTAGAAGGTGGTTTTCCTCTTCATAATAGGAGTCATCATACAGTTGAAGTTTTTATTGTTTGCATTTTCAGTATAGGAATTCAGTGCATAACTAGGCTATATAAATATCTTCATTGTTTTTTCAGTATTTTAGCATATTTTTTCACATTTATTTTGGCTATGACAGCCCTTGAAGGATGTTTCCATCTTAATGATGTACATTAGTGTATTTACCTCTAACCACATTAACTTTACAGGACAGTTTATAATGTGGTCACAACACTATAACTCCACCATCCCAAACATTGGCTTTGATGTCTTTATCAATGTTATCAGTATCCTGGTGTGTTGAATATGACGGAGACCCTTGATAACACACACATGAATGGACACATTGGATTGAACAAGTACCCTTCCCTTGCGTATTCATTTATTAGTATTCCTCAAGAGACAAAATATTAAATTGTTGTGATCTGGAATGTCATTATTGTTGTGGTATATATATCAATAGTTAATTGAATACTCATTGTCAATGGTGTTTTGTTTTGCAAACATTAAATGAAATTATATGTTAGACCATAAGATGTTTTGATGAGGTGTAGAGCCACTTGTTATAAATTTTCCTAATACATATTCATATGATATTTTAAATTTAATTCAGCACTGGCCCCACCAACCCCACCCAACAATACAAATATAAGACCAACACTGACTTATTAATTGTAATACTGTACTAATATCCTTAACCCAACCAACCCTACTCTCCCCCTCTCTCTCTTCTAACCCACCTAATCCTCCCAGTCTTTATCTTATTATAAGCTATGTGGTGTAAGCCAATTAATCCCTTTCTTTTCATCCTTTATTTTTTCCTTTTCTCTCTCTCTACCCTTTCTCTCCCTCACCCATTCATCTTCCCCTTAACCTTCTTACCATGTTCTTTTTGTCCTTTTATCTATCAGTGTCATTTTTCCATTTGGATCGCTGCCTGTTTGTAATTAATTTCCTATACCCTGTTGTTTGCTTTTTGTCCCTGGTCTTCCCTTTCTTTTGTTTATCTTGCCACCTACCTATCTTCCCTATATCCCTCGTCTGTATCCTCCCTTAATTTCTGTACTCATCTCATTCTCTTTCATCTGCACTCCTTCCTCCCTGTTTACTTTAATATGTCCCCCTTCTTTTCATTCTTTTTCCCCCCTTCATCTTTCCACCCCTGCCTTCCTCTTCCTAACATAACCCTGTACCCTCAGGTGACGACACAATGCTGGGTGATCAGTCATACCGCTACCTGACTGTGGATGAGATGAAGAGCCTGGGTGATGACTCCCTGCCCATCGATGTCACCAAGGACGAAAAAATGGACGTCTCTTTCATCAACTCCATGTCTGGTAAGGAGAACACAGAGGGAGGGAAGGTGTAGGAGCTGGAAGGAAAGAATATGGAAGTGAAAGGAAGGTGTAAAAACTGAAGGGAAGGTGTAAAAGCTGGAAGAGAAGGGAGGGAAGGGAAAGTGAAAGAGCTGGAAGGGAAGGGAGGGAAGGGACAGTGAAAGAGCTGTAAGTAAAGTTAAGACTAAGGTTCCTGGAAGTTACCAACATCCATCCTACCCTTTTAACTTCTCTTGCTATATCAAAGTAAATATACCAAGATCTTTAAAAATACACCACTAAGCTAAACTAGACTATATTTAAAGGAAAAATACATTGAGCCCTAACCCTGTGTCGTTTGATTATCGTTGGACAGCGGCCCCACCAGTGGCTCCAGCAGACCAACTCAGCCCACAACATGTGAAGGAGCATCACCAACAACATTATGCTCACTTGGCACCCAATTACCCAGCTGACAATGTGGATGTGGGCAAAGCTCCTATACTTGCTGGGTGAGTGACTGTATAGTGTATGTTGTTGTCCGCATGTGTGGTGGGATGTTAAGTAAGGATGATATTTATATTACGGGCAGTGGTTTGAAAGGTTTAACAGATAGGGGTTATGGTTGTAATGAGTTAAGTAGGGATGTTGTTTATATTTTGGGCAGTGGTTTGGAAGTTTTAACAGATAGGGTTATGGTTGGAATGAGATAAAGGGAGATTTTTCTGTTTGTTGGTGAGTTGGTAGGTCTCTAATTCCTCTGAGCTATACCACAAAATTGATCCTCTGTTAATACCATTGAGGGCATCTGCTTTCTGGTATAGTTAGGAGGAATCTACTAGTAGCCTTCCAATTTGCCAACAAGACGCTCAGTGTCCTTAACAGTGACACGAGATTGTACAGTTTGGTTGGGGGATAAAGGTTAGTGAAAGATGGTGTGGTTGTGCTTTGAAAAAACAAAAACAAAAAAATATTGGTGTACTGTAATGATTGTGCAAAGGGTTTAAGGTGGCAGAACAGCATAACACATCAAGTGTGATAACAAGACATGAGTTTTGTTACTAATGGAAGGGTAATACTAATATTTCATTCACTTCTTTTGAAGTGTATATTTTCTGCATTTATTTGCACTCTGTATTATTCCTCAAGTGTGGAGAGTAAGATCACATAATTCTATACTACATTATATTATATTTTAGCTTGAGTATTTCTTAAACATTATGCTTTGTCATTAGAGTAAACAGCCTATTTACACATGGCATGAGGAGCACTTTGAATAATCTAAAATCTCACACCAATACGATTAAATTATAGTCTCGTTATGCAACTTCTGTAAAAACTTTCTTTAAAATTGATTGAAGGAATCTTGGTGTGCATGCTGTGATAAACTTTGCATTATTTCTTAATACATGTGATGAATTAATTGACTATATTTAGGGAAACATTTTGGAGGAGATAAAACTAGTGGAGGTCTTGTAAATGTAAGTCATAAGTTCGTGATACTTAAAGAATATTATTATTTTGAGTTAGGTATACTGTAGTGAGATTTCACATTATATTCCACACATCAAACATGTTTAGTACTATTTTCTTGTACCATAATTTTACTGTATCATATGTTCCATATTTTATTTCACAGGGTTGTTTAAAATTAAGAATTGGAATACAGTACTGTACAGTACTGTAGTAGAATAAAAGATGAATTTTACGGGTGAGGTCATGATAATAATGAGTATACCAGGTCTTTGGACAGGTGTTCAATATTATGTTTCTAAAGAAATGGAAACACTTGTATTACATCATATTTTTCTGTCTTTCCTGTCGCAGTATTACTTACATTATTAAGGGGAGCATAGCTTTCTTATAACCTTAGGTGACAGTACTTTATAAATAGGTTGTTATAGTAATTCACCAAATGGAATCTATTACATGCAGACTTTGGGCTTGAGAAATTCACATAGTGGTTATTTTCTTATTCAAAATTATTCGGGAGGAGTATTACATTAATGATCACATGAAAATTTGTAATATAGGATGTATGTGCATTTTGTAGTTTAGTTAGCATTACTTCTGTGCATTGTCTTACATCTTAGCACAACCATTAGTGAGATATATTTCTCTTAATCTTCCCTTTTGACTGTCTTCATTTTGCTTTAATTATTACATATTTCAAGTACCCATTTCTTTCTCACTTACATCATTCTCTTTCACATTTACTTTAACCTTCTGTTTGATAATATACCGTAGTAAATCATAAGTAAAGGACTAAGTGAGAACAGCATTTAACTAACGGCTACATCTAAATAAAAGTGATGCTTATCTGATGGTGATGATGTTATGTGTTCAGGCCTGAAAGTCTCAACACAACTCTCAACACCACTGTAGATTCAGCCATGATAGAGGTTCAGATTGAGCCACACGTTATCAGTGCAGAGCTGTCCACTCAGGCAGCCGAACCCCCAACAAAAAACACAGAACCAGGCAAGGAAGCCACTGAACCACCACAGAAAACACCTGAGCCTGAGAAAAAAGATCCTGAGTCTTCCAAGGAAGCCCAAGAAGGAACCCAACAAAAAACAAAGGGCAAAAAGAAGACCAAAGAGGCTCAAGAAAAGAAAGAGGCACAAGAAAAGAAAGAAAAGAAAGAAAAGGAGGCTCAAGAAAAGAAAGAAAAGAAAGAAAAGGAGGCTCAAGAAAAGAAAGAAAAGAAAGAAAAGGAGGCACAAGAAAAGAAAGAGGCACAAGAAAAGAAAGAGGCAAAAGAAAAGAAAGAGGCACAAGAAAAGAAGGAAAAGAAAGAAAAGGACGCGAAAGAAAAGAAAGAAAAGGAGGTGAAAGAAAAGGATACAAAAGAAAAGAATAAAGAGACTCAAGAAAAGACTAAAGAGTCAAAAGAAGACACTAAAGAGTCAAAAGAGACTAAAGGGTCAAAAGAAGAGACTAAAGAGTCAAAAGAAGAGACTAAAGAATCAAAAGAGAAGACCAAAGAGTCAAAAGAGAAGACAAAAGAGTCACAGAAGAACATAAAGCAAGAAGAGAAGACCAAAGAGGGTGAAAAGAAAGCAACACAGGCTGAACAAAAAACTGAAGAGGTCCCAGAAAAGATCACAGAAGTCCAACAGAAATCCACGGAACCAGCCACACAAAAGACACCAGAGCCTTCACAGAATGGCTTGTCCCCAGAACAGGAAGAGATCACTGACAAAACAGCAGAGATCCTCAGTGGGTGGGAAGGGTACGTGTGTGTGTGTGTGTGTGGAGGGCTTCTGTGAGTGTGTCTGTGTGTCTCCAGGATTGAGCATCACTTATATTGTGTTTTGCTAAACAAAGAAGAACCCTGCCTGTCTGAATTGTTTTTGATTTTGCCAAGCTTGACTTACACAATTTTTAATCCTGATGATTTGGAGTGATTTCCCATTTTTGGATAGAGAAACAGTTAAGGCTGAAGTTGCATCCTACATATAGAACTTGCTCCTAAAATGAAACTGTGGGTTGGTTTATTGCCTAACACTTTGGTGTGGTTTGGGAGTTTGAGTGTTACTGATAACAGTTTGGAAAGTTAGTTGTTGGAGTATATTTAGATATCCATTATAATATTTACTTAACTAACTCAACAGACTGTATTTTCTTTAATAATTCATATTTCTGTATAAATAGATTATCAAATGACAGAGAGCCGAGTATAAAGCATCAACCAACAACGGAACAAGGCGTTACTTGGAATGAATATCAAATGAATTCTGAAATTCTTGGTAGCAATTTAACATATGCCGTGTGATTCCTTTAAGACAACTCAGGAATGATGATGGAAAGCAGCGAGTATTACTGTGTGATTGTTTTCATGCCTGTACAGCTCTACTACCACATTCCACCCTCTACTGTTTACATTAATTTTGATTGAAAGTGTGACGTGGAGGATGATATTTAGGACCGTATTCAGGAAAAGTCATGTATCAGACAATGATGACCAGTTCTGCACATGGACTGTGTGTGTGTGTGTGTGTGTGTGTAAGAGGCATTATGTAGCCCATGTCTTTTCCTTGACTATGGTCCTGGGTTTGATGTTTGTTTCTAATAATTGAGTGGGTTTAGTTGAGTTCATATTGATGGTTTTTATTAATGGAGTGGGCTTTAAACTGCTGATTGTGTTTATGACTGACAAAGATGTAATTACAGGTGGTCAATACAATGGATTTTTTTTGTGTGTGTATTTATAAAAGGAAATTTATTAATTTTCTTTTATTTATTTATTTAATTTTATTTTATTTATATATTTTTTTCTTGTACAATGGCTCTGACCATCCACTTGTAAGAGCATCTTCTAATACTAACAGTGATTATTATACAGTATTATAGAAATATTTACAGCAGTGATCTAATAGTTGATAGTTAACATAACATACTTTTCTGTAATGCTTTTTTAAAGAAGCTTAATATGCCTTTAGACCATAGATGTGTTTGCTTCTTTAAGTTTTAATTTGTCTCAAAGCCAATCTAAAAATAAGATATAATAATAATAACAATAACAATGAAAATTAAGTACAGTATGTGTTGACAACAGTACTGTACCAAGTTAAATTAGTACCGGTACACCACTAACCTGAACCTTTACTACACTTGGAATCCTTAGGTTGCTTTGAGTAGTACTAATTACTCCTCATATTCATTGTGTGTTGTCTCTTATTGTCTCGTGTCAGTCAGTCAGTCACGTGCTGCAGTAACTTATTTAATACTTCCTACCGTATAAACTAGCATTTTCCTAGGGTTTTATTTTTGTATTTATTTGTTATGATAATTTTCTTTTTAGATATTGTGGTTCATATATTGTAGGTATTGGAGGATAATATTGGGATCAGTCAGTTAGTGGGTCGAATTAGTACTGTTTATTAGGACTGTTAGGTCATATATATATATATATATCATAATACTGTACCTATTCAGAGCACACTGAACCATTATACAGTAGTTATGAGTTTGTTATAGCCTATTGACTTTACTGTACTTTATTGACAAGTGCTCTGCCCCGGCCTTGGGTGCCCAGGTACAGGAGTTTTCAGAGCCTGGGCACTCAGTCCTCGCTGTACTCTTACATCAGCACTGACTCTGATGTGCCCCTGAATCCCACCGCACCCATGTACAAAAGGTAAACAAACCTTGAGAGTGAAGGAAGAACCGGCCGCTCAAATAATAATGATGCGCTGTTAACGTGATGTCGCTTGTGACTTGTTGGGTTTAGTTGGGATGTATCATTGAGAAATATGATTATCTTTTTGTGTGGGAAGATGTGTTTGGGTATGCTTTGGGTAAGCTGGTGGCTGTTATGCCATTCAAATAGTGATGGAAATATTTTATATTGTACAGTACATGATTGTCTGAAGGTATTGTACTCTAACTGGCTTTGCTTATTAGTTACTGCAGCTTCAAAATGCTGTTGTTTTATAGGTGAAAAATACAGTAATGCTGTCATAACTAGATATTAATTGTGGGTATAGCATTATGAAAAATATTTATTTCCCACTCAGGCCTTTACAGTACAGTACAGTAGATATAATTGGATTATATATTTTGATGGTCTGTTTATTTTGTAACATGATATAGGGTTGCAAATATTTCATTCACTAATACTGTATATCCAAAATGACAATGAGTTGTAACTTTCAAAAGGATATACAGTTGCTTGAAAACATAAGATAAATTTATTGGCATATATTAGTTAACAAACAAGTATATGTATAGTAAATCTTTTAATTGTGATGGTCACTGATATACTTAAATCATTGGGACAGCCAGAGAGGGAATAGGAATAGAAGTAGCATAGTAAAGTGTAAAGGGAATAATATTGGAGGGAACTAAGACTATAAAAAGGAAGGAAAGAATAGTATGGCAAGGGAGTGGCATTGGTGAGAATAGGAAGATAGGGGGGAGGGAGAAAGGAGAGGAAAGGGGTGGAAAGGGGAGGGGTAACAGCCACTTGTGGAGTAGGCAGGCTGGAGGGGAAATGGGGAGAGAAGGGAGAGGGGGGAATGGGTAAAGAGGGGAGAGGGGAAGGGGCTCTGAGATCACCCCCATGAAAAAGGTACCACTGCCAGAACCCAAGACCCAAAATAGAACAGCAGTGGGGACACGTTAGTAGTAAGAAAGTCCAGGGGAGCGATTCTCAGTCAGTGCTGGTTTGGTGCTGTGACCCACTCCACTACTACCACTACCACTCACTACCATCCGTGACCCACTCCACTACCACTCGCTACCATTCACTCATTCATCCACCTCAATATGGCAGTCAAGCAGCGGTAGTTGTCCATGGATTTTAGTTCTATCGCGTGTGTCTATCCCTATCCCCCCAAAAAATATTTTGTAAGGCTGACAGGAAATTGATGCAAGGATGTCTGCCATCAGTTCACATACAGTATACTCTCTCTCTCTCTCTATATATATATATATACAGTATATTCTATATATATTCTCATGTTGATGCTGGGATGTTAAGTCAGTATTATTTATAGAAGCTCTTCATTCAGTGCTTTGCAGAAACGAGTTATTATTTATTTAGTTGAATGATGATTTTCATGTTCAGAAGCAAGTATAGTAATCATTACTACCTAACACATTAATATTTGAATGGACTTTTCCTGTTGAAATCTAAATTTTCTAATATATGATATTAGACGTAAGCTGTTGTTTATTGGTCAAATTGAATAATATTATGAGCTGTGGACAAGAAAAATCATCTGGTGGTGATTAGAAAAAATGATCAACCATAGTGGAAGGTGATATGTGTACAGTAATTGTAACCATGATAAAGAAAGAGATGACCATCCTAACTTCAGCTCCCAGTAAGCCTTTTGGACCCTTCGAAACAATCTTGGTGTATTTGTGTTTAAGATATATTGAAAGCCTTGGAAGAGTGTTTTGTGTGTTGATATGTGTCGGCTGAAGATAAGTACAACAGCGTGTGATCCTTCCCCTTCTCTGTCGCTTCATCCTCACTTCTCCTTTTTTTAATTTCCTTATGCTTGAATTCATAAATGCTGTAGTAGTGTTACAATAGATTATTTTTACCTTATGTGTAGCACTTCCATATGTGAATTTAAGTTTTTGTCATTTTTTCTTGCTTATGTTATTTATGTTTTGGCCTAATAGTACAGTATACACTTATATCTGTTGTGATTTCGCACTATAATTGAAAATAGAGTATGGCTTAATTAAGTGGGCAGTACTGTATTGTTTTCTGTGAGCTTTAGTTTATGTGTGTATTTCTGTGCACTGAATACAACATTAATCGGTCTATGATTATTTCAGTAAATTGGAAGATACTGATTAATTTCAAAGCATTACACAGATTAGACCATCATTAATGAGATGGTCTATCTCTTGACATTCTTTGGATGAATCATTAATTTCCAATTCACTGATAAAATCCTAACCCACTTAGAGTGGTGTTATTAAAATACTTCTTCAATGAAATGTTCTCTTAGTTGCTAAATTTGCATTACAAAATACTGTAATAGAAACTGAGCGTTGAAGAGAACTTTTTGTGGACGTGGTCGTTTAACAGTACCACCCTTAATGTTTTCCTTGCTTGTTGGAACAGACCACATTTGACCTTCACATCAGCACTCAGAGATGAAACACTGTTTATTTTATTATTTTTTTCATGTAGTCTGTAGATGGATCCGAGTGACGCCTCTGGTCAGATTGTCCGCTTTTGTGTGTTATTTCATATTTTTTTCTACTACTATTTGTGTGTTAACGGTGAGCCTACTTGCCCAGCGTGAGCCTCAACAGCCTGGCGTCATGTCTGTCGGCGGGGACCAACACCTCGGGCATGTGGCGCGACAGGTTGGCACGACATGCGTCACGCACTATTATGCCTTTCACACCTTCACTCCATTACAAACATTATCCTGGAAATACAGAATATGCAGTTTAGAATGATCACTGTTAGTTATTAGTTATTTTAATTAAGCATTTATATATGTTCTGTAAGGGTTAATCTTGCATGAAGTTTGTTCTAGTACAGTACATTGGCTACAGGACATTTTAGTATTGATAAATCAGTGGAGCTTAAAAATATCCAAATTGATGCAATAAGTACTAATGATTTTTGGAAGTTGGATATTAAAAATATTAACCCATCAGTTAAAGTATCCAGCAGTAATGTTTATAATGTGATGGTCGGTGATGGAATATGATAAGAATGTTTTAGAGCTGCAAGAAACTTCCCTGTCTACCTATACGATTCAACCCCCTGGCCGGCCTGCCAATAACTCATATGACAGCAGCTCTTGGCTAGCTTCCAGTGTGTGGTCTAGGGACGAGTAAGAGCAGACTGGAGCACTGTTGTTGTATGGGGAAGATAGGTTTTGCAGACAAGATGTGATACACTAATACACATTTATTAAGAGTATTAAAAGATTCCTAAACATTTATTGAGACTATTAAAAAAACTCCTACACAATTATTACAACTATTAATGTAGTGCTGTAGATCACATTAATTTCTCTACCCGAGTTTTTTTTATGTTCTTTTTATTATTGATAGTATGTGTTCAACTTTTTTAAATCTTTTTTTGTGTTTGGACGTCACATCTTGTATGTTCGAGTCCAACATGGGGGGAGGGATCTTGGCTATGTAGTTATTATTCCTCTTCTTCCTCTGAATGGTGTCTAGGATTATATTTCTTTTGGAAAGGGGTGACACTGTTGGTGAAATGGATGCTATTGATTCCTCCAAACTATGGCAGATATAAAACAGTTATCCTGCTAAAGTTTGTGGAAATAATTAAGTTCCCAATTCACCAAAAACAACCCTTGACCCTTTATGTTATTCTTTTAAACCTTATATTATTTTACTAGTAGTAAAAAACAGTATGATAATTTAAACTAATTATTGTGATATACTGTATAAACCAAAGTATAATTAATCAACATTTACTATATTTATTCAGCAGGCCAAATGGACATACTGTATACTGTATTGAACATTTATACTTTCAAGTGCACTACAAATTACTTAATGAAAATATCGTTAAAAAATATGATTAAATCAGGTTTCTGTGTTCCCGTTGCCAGTTATTTTCTTTGTTCTAAATTCAGCCCTGTATTCTGACACCATTCATTTAGTAAAGGAAGACCTGTTCCTTCATGACAGTGTAAGCATGTAAGCATGTTATCTAATACTGTAAACATGGTGTGATGCTGAATGTTCAACAGGAGAGGAGACACACTCCCTCCCATTGCCTCTTGCCTCTGGATGATATTAGTGTGTACAGTATTTCATAGATCAGTTACTCATAGGTTTTCTCCTTAACCAACAACCTAAACTCACTGTAACTAATAAAAATATAAATACACTTTTTTGGACAAACCTTTACATCTACATAAACACAATCATAAATATTATTTTCATCTTATTCCCATATTTACCATAATTATTAGGTACTTTAGATACTTTAGCTTTTATTTTGTGATATTGCCTTAATCAATTGATGTCTATTCTTTCTTTTGTATGCTGTTCTTTTAAATCTATAATCAGAATGAAGTACAGTGTAAGTGTGGTAATCAAATTTGTCTGTAAATTATGATTTGCTTCTTTTGACATTGATATTTGAAAGGAAATTTGTATTTAAAATATTCTTATACAATATGGTAATTCACCTTTATCAGAGAATGGTGTCTGTCCCCGTCAACAGACATTGGCAGTTTACAAGAGTACTGTACATAGTATTGTACTGTACAGATAATTTAATTTGTAGTACAGGTATATGTAGATGGCTTACTGATCTGTTTTGATGTAGTGATTCCCCTTACAATACTTTTAATGCTGACCTTTGAGGAGTAACATGGCCTTCCATTATATTTCGGATACTGAAGGGTTATTAAAACATTTCTACTTACTACTGTAGGAGTGAGTTACTATACCAAGATTTTAATGCTGTAGGTATGGGTTTGGGAGGGACTGGATATGAGGCACATGAAGTAGTATTTAAAAATAGGTGTACGGTACATTACTGAAGGTGTGAATGTAGTGATTTTGATGAATGTCTGTAAGAAGTTATGTTTGATACAAATTCTAATGTGTGAATGAATTGGTAGGTGATTTATGATAAAACTCATGTGTTCCTAAGTGTTGAATTATTACAGGAAAGAATACTGGGTAGTTAATTCACAACTTATTCTGTGTGCATATACCGTAGTTACTGTGTTAGGCAAACATCTCTCATCTAATCATTTGGTTTGTTTAAATTTGATGTGAAAAAAATACCAACTTTTTACCTTTATGAAAAGGAGTATGAACTTATAATATTTATATCATTAATTTAAGTTTGTAGCTTTTTACTGTAACAGTATATAGTAAGTTTTGACAGTTATTTTGGACTAAGAATGTATTTAATACTAATGTTTTTCATATTGTTGATGCTCTGTATTAATTAGTACTTGGTATATGTGGCTGTAATTGGATATAAGGACACCTAGTAATATGGGTTGGGGGTAACAACAAAATGCCATTATACATGTTCCATCTAATGGGTTTGTCGGCACCAACACAACACACAACACCTGCTTGGCTATTCTAAATATGTTATGCTGTCATTTGAGTATCCTTATCTCATCAAAAACTAACTTTATCTTTAATAATAATAACCATATAAGGAGAAGCTTTTATTGACTACACTTCATTACTATTGCTTTTTGTATTTATTTATTTTTTTGACATGAAGAAGCAATAGTGATATGATAATAAATAAAGGCTCTTCCTCCTATGATGCATATTTCAGGGAGTCTGTCATTGCATACTGTGTTGTAACATGATCTAACCAAAGCTTACCACAGTGATTTAACCCTGTGTATGTCTCTGAACTAACAGCAAATTCTCTAACCTCTCTTGCACGCCTCCCTTACCGTAACAGCAAACTCTCATGGCGCACGTAAGTATATGTCTCTATGTCTGTCTTTCTGAATTGTATAGTAGGCTACTATAGATGGTACTTACTGTATGCTGTTGTCTTGTATTGTTGTGTCATAGTCCACTAATACTATTACTACTGTAGAGAAATGAAGGGTCTGTATTGTTGCATAGGTGTTCTCTTGTAGAGTCTTGGCTGCATTCTGTATTTGTATTCTTGTTACAGTATTATTTTCAGCAGTCTGTATTTGATTTCTTGTCTTTTGTATTATGATTGAATTTTTAACCAGTTTTTTAGAGATCTTGTATGACAGATTCTCATGGCTTCCTGTATATCCAAGTAACTCTGTACTGAAAACTGAATGTTAAATAATTCCTAAGCTGTGTTGTTAAGTATTGTATACAGTGTAATTATTCTGTGAATATACATAAATTTAAATATTCCATGGTCACTGACTTCTTGCTTCTGCTTCAATGCTTATGAAATAAGCTATAAACTCATATTCTGCCTAATTATAATTTGCTTTAATTATCTTGAAAAATGTATAATCTGTCATGTCCAATTTTATTACAAACTCAGCCTAATCTGAATATATGTAAAACCCACACATACTCTGATAGTGACATATAGCCTACTGTATTCCTCATTTAATTCACTAACAGCAAGTTGAGCAGTACAGATACATTAGGTCAAAAAGTGATGTCTAGATTTATGCTTCATTCAGACTATGGTACAGTATTCTTGCTTTGAAAGTTATAACCTGAATGAGACATATATAAATCTCAGGCAGCATTTATTTGGCCAATGTTAATGTACCGATGTTTGACAAAACTCTTAACTCCATTGCAGATTCCTTGTGAGCTTCATGGTTGATGCTCGAGGCGGTGCGATGCGAGGATGTCGTCACTCTGGCGTCCGTGTCATCATTCCACCACGCAAGGCTGCCATGCCCATGAGGGTCACCTGCCGTTACCTGAAGAAGGACAAGCTGGTACATGCACCACCACTCATGGAGGGAGAGGCTCTGGCATCGCGTATCCTGGAGATGGGACCGGCTGGGGCCAAGTTCTTGGGGTCAGTATTGTGTTAATAGTTTGTCATATTTTTCATGTTGTAGGACATATTGTATGCTAATTTGTGGTCAGTGCTTGTTAAATTCTTATTATTTTGAGGAGGATTATCTGCAGTAGGAAGTTTATTCGCATCTAACGAATTCGTATCTAACGCACCTTTTTTGGCACCTATTATTTGTTAGATGCGAGATCTTACTGTATATTCATAATTATTCAAAGTAGTATACAGTATTTGATTATTTTAATGTAGTTGAGTAGGTGTTTCAATGATTTGTTTGCTCTGTTAGCCCTGTGATCATCGAGGTGCCGCACTTTGCCTCACTGCGTGGCAAGGAACGAGAGATTGTGATCCTGCGCTCGGACAACGGTGAGACCTGGCGTGAGCACACCCTGGAAGCCACCGAGGAGGCCGTACAGGAGGTCCTCAATGAGAGCTTTGATGGAGAGGGTGAGTCAATCCAGAGATGATGATCATTTTAAACAATCGTTTCTTATGATTTAGTGGAAAGACTAAGACAAAAAATATATTCTGCCATAATAATTGTCATAGTGTAGAATGTGTGGGCTGACATATCACATGGTTTGTTTCTTTTCCTCCAGAACTGAAACAACTTGAAGATCTGAATACCAACCGCATCACTCGCATCCTCACCACTGACTTCCCTCAGTACTTTGCCATTGTCACCCGCATCAGGCAGGAGGTGAGTGCAGCTACCCATTCAAATTATTTTTTTATTAGATGATGTTAAGATATTTTTCTTTTGGAAAATGGAGAATGCAAGGCGAGGAGTTAGTAAAGGTGTGTGGAAGTGAATTTGTTGGACCTGGTGTGAGAGGCAGACTGCCAGTTAGATGGCAGAACAGAGTGGAAGAGTATGTAAAGGAGATAAACATAAGGGGCAGGGGAGGGTTTGAACAAGTAAGGAGGGAGTGTTGGAATAGGGAAAGACACTTCTGCCATGACCACCCCCTTGGAGGGAGTTCCCGGAGGGAACGAGGCATCAGAGTTATAGATAGATAGATAACACTCTTATTCATTTTCAAAGTGGGTTCCACACATGATCGTCCAAAAGAGTACATGTAGAAGACTAAATGCTGTGTCATTTTGTGAGGAAATTTTAAAATAATGTAAAGTCACACCACTTGTGTAGCTGAAGTTCAAATCACATTAAAAAAAATGTATGTAAAAAGTTAACTATTTCCTAGAATGACCACAGATGAAGTCACATCACTCTCATGTAGCCAAAATTCAAGTTGCATAAGAAAAAATATTGATAAAAATGTTAACAATTTGTTACAACGAACGACAAATGTGCATCTTTAGGTACATGCCATTGGACCTGAGGGTGGGATGGTGTCGTCGACTGTGGTGCCCCAGGTGCAGGCTGTCTTCCCTCAGGGTGCCCTCACTAAGAAGATCAAAGTGGGCCTCCAGGTAAACCTCTTCAAGCCCCGCAAAAACCACACGGGACCCATGAAAAAGATTAGCGTCAATAACATCCCCAAGAAGAAGAGGTTCAGTCTGATCTGGTGAATGGTTTCTTGTCATGCTCCAGGGATTGATCTCTCACTTTTTCTCTATTTCTGCCTCTCTTTCTTTCCATCTTCATCTCTTTGCTTGTCTCTTTCCCTCTATCTCTTTCATCCTCTTTCTTTCTCCATCTCTCTCTCTCTGCCTTCTCTTTCTCCTTGTGGTGGTCAAGGCTGGACGAGTTACTGGCAGTACAGTATTGATTATCTTTCTTGAGGTGAACTGCAGGGCTGAAGGGGCATATGTTGGTGACTCAGAAGGCTACTGATTCCTCCAGACTGCTACAGAACAACACGTCCTAAGTTACTGTATTTTGAGGCAGTGTGTTTCTTGGCAAAGTCCGGAGGAATTGGTAGCATTCAGTGAACCAACAGAATCCAAGCTCCATTAATCTAGGAAGTTCAGCATAGGGCTCTTGCTTTATCTAATTTATGTTTATCGTGACCAGGGAGTAAAGTAGCTAAGGCTGCAGGTGGGTGATATTTTCTCTACATTTTTTATTATTTTAATTTTGACAGCGATATAATTTCTCCTTTATTATCTCTTTGGTTTTCTGTGAGGGAGTTAGCATACTTAAATTTTCTGACTTATGTGATATCTGTATTTACTTATTAGGTTAGTTTTTTTAATAGGGTAGTACATTCTAGTTTCTTGTGATAGAAGGTTGAAAATGAGACAAAGGAAAGAAAAGTAATATCTGGCTCCCTTTCTGGCTTACAGTTATTTAGTAATTAAGAATTTATATGAAGTGAAACACTGAAACACTGTATTTTGCCTTGTGTTTTTTGTCTTTATACAAAACTCATTTACCTGTATTTCTCTTAACGTGGCCCCATCATTCAAAGGCTAAGAGTTGTTTCACTCAGCTAATAACAGTGTCTGAGAACTTTCTATTTGTACTTAACTTAGACAAATGCCAGTTGATGCTAAGGCTTGCGATACAAAAGACGGAAAAATGAAGCTCACAAATATCAATACAGTGAGAAAGAAGGCTTGACTGAGATATCCAAGGCAATCAATTGAATAGCAAACATTAACTGATCTAGTCATTAATTTAAGTCTTAGCTATATGGTAATTTTGTTTCCAGTATAATTTTTAGTGAGATGATGATGATTAATATAGTTCAGTATCAACTAACCTCCATATTTATTAGCTCAAGTCTGTTGTATTTATTTCTGACTTCTGCTAGTCACCTCTGAACATATCTCACTAGTGTAATGACTATGTAGACTACAGTACAGTATGTTCTAAGTGGTCAGTACAGTACATCCAGTATTAGTAGGAATTATAGGCATGGTTCCACTAGTCAATTCCAGTACAAACCTTTTTCTCTCAACTACTGTTGCTGAACTTTGTTTATGTGACAGTTGGGTTCAAACACAGTGAGTACAATATGTTGACATGTATATTTTAATTAGTTAATCTTATAATTCATACACTTGAAATGCAAGGAAAAGCTTACAATGTTACAATAGATATTATCCTTGCTGTTACTTATTGTTTCATATATGCTTTTCTTTTTTCTTTTTTTTTGTTTAAAAAGTTGTACAACAAATGATCTAAGAATTATAGTACAGTAATTGAAGCCGAGACCTCCATATAGACCATAGATGTAACATCTAGTTCCCATCCACAAATACTATAGTTAGGTCTAGTGTTTGGCTACTCAATGAGACTTAACACTACAACACAATACAGTATTAGTGTAGTGCCGGGCCATAACAGAATCTCTTTTATACTGTACTAAATTTATTGATTAATTTATTATAATACTTATTTATTGGTGCATACTCAGTTATACAAGGATAAATGGTATTATGGATAGAGTAACCAGTCTATATAACTTGGGTTAAGGTCAGGGAGAGTTTACTAATCTATAAAAAAGATGAACTAATCTAAAAAAAAAAAAAAATAACTGTTGACTCATATTTTTCCCTGACCAACTCCAGACAATTTTTCTGTTAGAGGGAATCACTCCAGACACCCAGAGGGTAAAAACTGTTTAAGTAAACCTGTACACAATAGCTGGCGTCTTGGCTACTTTGAAATGTTTTGAGTAAGTTTTCTTGCATGCATATCTTGTGAAAAGAATTTTATGGTTACGGAGACGAGGAATTGCATAGGAATAACATATCTCTTCTGTCATTATTAAGGATTATTTAGGGAGTTGCATTTAACTTATTGTACTATTAATGGACTTATCAATAACGACGTGTTAATTATTACGGTATAATTTCTTTTATGCTCGAGTCAGTTCATCTGGCTGGCTGGCAGGGGAAACGGTAATGAAAAACAGCATGCTGATCAATAACATTATATATAATTTTGATTCACATTCCATCTTATAACCTTTACAAATAGCTTTTCTTTATACGTATAAATATTATGTGTACAGTATTCTAGTCATCTTATACTCTAGTCAGCTAATTTGGGGAAACCTAATGATGATAAAGGCAGGTACAGTTCCAAACAGATGAAAGGAAAACACTGCCTCAGTTTCTCTTTATGTACTGTACTGTAATTGTTTACTTCTTTCTGTATTATATATATGGTGGTAAGGGATATACAATATAGTGTTGAGTATAAACAAATCACCATGAATATTAACCACCTTTATTTATGAATCCAGGGTTCTATTGTCATTCATTGTTTACATGTAATGGCTGAGGCAGTGTTTTCCTTTCTTATGCTTAGACCTCTACATGAAGGCAAGATAAGGGCTCTGTAGTGCACGGGAAGTAATTTATCCCCTCAGTCTTCTATAAGTTTGTCTGGGCCTCAGTAATGGGCTTCATGTTGCCGTTGTCCAGTGTTGGAATATTAAGATAAAACAAGATAAAATGGAACCATTGTATCGGTGGTCATCGTGGTTGCTTTGCCCGTGATATTTCTTGCATATTAATTCATCCTATGTATTTCCATCTGAAAATTCTGATAATGCAGTATATGGGTAAAAATTTAAGGACCCTATTTTCGTGCATGGAAATTGGAGGCTTGTGATTGCTCCTGACTATGCCACCAAACAAGCTCTTTCCATATAGGTGGTGTTTTGTGGCTATATTTGAAGGACTCATTTACCTCCAATTTTCTGACTGCATCACAGCGACCCTTAAGGAATATTGTACAGTCAAAGTAAAAGATGTATAACTTTTTAATTAATCACTGAGGCTTGTGCCCTGATATTGATATGAATTAACTAGGCCTATATATGAAGGACTGAGGTATTTCTGTGATAGCATATAATTTGTACAGGATACTAAAGGGTGTAATAAGATGCGAGTAAGTTGAGAGTTATTGATTCCTCAAAAACTGTGCCAAAAAACAAGGTACTCCAATATATAGGTGGTCTTGTTTATTGCACATTTGATGAGAATTAGTATATGCCTCTTAACTACCAGCTTCTTCACCCCAGAACTCAACAAACAAACAAACAAACTCTTAGGACACAGGAATCACCACCACAGCTACCTGATATGTACAGTTGTGGTCATATGAAACGGGTACACCTCATAACGGGGCCACTCATTGAACATAGGATAGAATGAGATGTTGTGTGCAGAGGCAGCAAGTCCTATTCTATGCTTGATAAGGGATCCCAAATTTCAAGTGCATGTTTGTTTCATGTGTCGACAACTGTACCTAGTGATATACTCAGTGTGCCACAATTAACCTTTGATAGCGTCGACTAACACCACACAACGCACATGCACTAAGTAATTCATTTTTTGCACATTCATCTTTAGCCACATTATTATCATCGTCTACACAACAAGAGCACATCGTTTTCTCTCACACACACACACATCCATCCCAAACTCCAGCAACAGTAACTAATTCTAAACATCACCACAACAATTATATAAGGGTCTGTCACCTGAGCATGTATATCTTTACTCCTTTCATTCTTTGGACAAATTTGCTCTCTTCTGATTTGAGTTTGTCCTCCAATTTTTGAAAGACATATTTGGAGGATTGATGAAACAATAATTTGACCAGAGGACGGGATATATTGTGTCCGTGTAATATGATAACCCATTTAGTTTGCCCTCACCCAGTGTATAATGTTATTTCCATTCCATGTCCATATACAACATTCAGTCCAAGTGATAGTGGTCACTACAGTTGTAGACTTACTTTCTGAATATATCCAGGCATCATGGTATTTAGAGTGTAAAATCTGGGTAATAAGCACCACAAAAAACATGTCCCATTTACCCCTAACCCAAGTATATATTTATGTAACTCCTGGGTGTTTTTAGAATGTGACCCATCAATTACATTTTGTTTATGGGACCTCTAATTCTGTTGTTGAAATGGGGGCTACTGATATCTGCCTGCCTTGCCATGAAACAGACTCCCTCTTTGTAGGTGCTGTTTTGTGTTATTGTTTGGTAGAATCTGTCACAGGTTTCCAATTCACCAACAAAATTATAGTATAGTACCTTAACTTGCAACCATAACCCCAGACCCACAATCCAAGCCCACAATTATTACACCCAAAAAATGCTACGGAAACATAACTGAAGACCTTAATGTTACAAGAATAGTGACTGCAAACAGGATACAAAATCATTCCGATAAAGCACACACTGTTTGTACTGTACTCAAATGGAGTCGGATATTGGGAGGCTTGAAAACATTTCCCCAGGATTGCACAGTCCAAAGTCCAGCCCCAGTGTCATTGTCACATCATGTCTGCTGCCTTCCTTGAAAAAAAAGAGTCAGATATTTTTGTATGTAATGTCACCAGCTCTTGTGTCTTCTGTAGACTTGTTCATGTCACTGCTGAATATCATTATAATTTTTTTTTTTTTTCTTTAATTATAGTTGAACACTGATTGAACTAACTATTGTGGCTTTCAAAGATATCATGACAAGTTTACAGGACACAACAGTTGCAGTCTTTCCCCGGCATTGTAGTCTTAGCTTAGTAATATTCTAGTGTTGATATGTAAACTTATTTCCTCAAACTGATGTTATTATATCGGTACACAGAACATTTATTGATAGAATATTCTTTATACTGTACATGGGAATTTGATGCTTTTAATATTGTGAAAGGAATTTATACAAAATGATGCAGTAGTGATGGCTGTGCAATATGAAGCATCTAGCAGTGTATGTATGTGTGTGATTGGAAGATATGCATTACAGATACTTCCTATAAAAATGGAGTCGGAAATTAGACATAATCTTGTCATATGATTAATTAGTAAGATGTAAATATTTGTGAATGTATATACAGTATATGTGTTACTGAATTATGAAAGGATAAGGACTGTATTTCCATATCTCTCATCCACACACACACACATACACACACAACCTACATACATAAACATTCACAAGCTTAGATCATTGGCCTAAACTGTACCTCTTTCCCTGACATCATCCGCTTGGTGTGGATGACGGGCACCCACATCCTCTGTTGTTTGAGCCTGTGTATTAACTGTGTTGTATGTGTTGCTGCTGCTACTGCTGCAGTAGTTTATTTTCCATCCAAGAGGGATATAGGTTCAGAGTAACTTTAGATACTTTTCTTACTGTCATTTGGAGTTCAGTAAAATTCAGGCTCCTAGTTTTGTAAAAAAGGCAAATTTGCTTCCTTACTTACTAGTCACTGTACTGTATTAGAAGGCAGTTAAGCATGAGCATACATAGTTCAAAATTTAGTCACATTTGAAAATTTATTGCTTGGCCTTCCATCAATCAGTGAGTAGCAACAATATTAGAATCACACAGTATATAAATTAGATGAACAGAGAGAGGTTTAGGGTTTGCCACTAATGGACACAGGTAAGGACAGTCAACAGGCAGATGCCCCAGACTCCTCACAGCACTTATAATACCAGCTGTCTTGTGCTTTTTGGAGTTTATGGACCGCTATGTGAGCATTTTTCCCACGTCCCTTTGAGATTAAGCATTCTAGTTGTGTAAGCCTGAAGGTGGTGGCTATGCTATGGATACAATAGTAGTATTATGCATGTGGTGTTTTGGTGGGAGTACAATACATCATCTCAGAGGGACGAGATCTGGTTTGTGGTGGTGGGAGTAGTAGGATCGTGTCTGTGGGAATGTGGATGAAGCACGGTATACTGGAAGAAAAGTTAATTTTAAAAAGGCTATACATGCCTCCTCTTGGCTTGGCTTATTAACTTACTACTACTAACTGCAGCACAAACTAACCATGTCTTAGCTAGTTTGTACCACAGTCATGGAAGAAAAGAATAAATGCCCAATAAACTTAGTTCAACGCAAGTGGCATGAAGTTTGTTTTCACCAACTCACCTGACAAACGTGTGTAAATGTGCAGTTAGCAAGGTTCGATGAAACAGCATTGGATCAATTCACCAACACTGTAGTTGTTAAGAAAGTAGATCTTTTTTTGAAAGTGTACAGTAGAGTAGCAACAATTATTAACAAACTTACTTCACGTACACTTGTAGAATTATTGTCCTTAGCAACCTACCAACTAACTAACTAACCAACCACATAGTTCAACTGATTTTATTGGGCTTTTTGCAAACAGTTCACTTCTTTCTTACCTTTTTTTCCTGCTGTGTTGCTGTGCTTGTGTGGTGTCCTGTGAGTGGCCTGCCGTGTGTCCATGCTGTGTCGAGCCTCGCTACCTCCACACCACACCACCTTCTACGGTCAGGTCTTGTCAGAGTGTGTTGGCATCGGCTGGGGTACTCCCCACCCAGCATTGATGGAAAAAGTGATAGATTGACCTTTGTATTGGTATTCAAAAAGGATTTACTGTATAGTTATTAATAATTAAGCTGTCACTCCTTCTGTGGGTCATCTGGCAGACTTCAAACAAAGTCTTTTAATTTTTATGACACTTGAACAATATTTATACCTGTACTCTGACAAGACCTGACTGCACTTGTCTAACTTAGATATAAGGAATGAACCATGAAAATGAATCAGACAGAAAAGTAGCACTAACAGAGGTGATGGTGGTACATCTGCAGACCTTCACCTTGACACATGGAGCTGACTGACCCAACTGTACTGTAGATATAGACTAACATGCACAGAAACACTGTACTGTATATACCTCTATAACACCACAGTACTTGGATATAAGTTTGACTCAGTGTTTATGTTGATACTGTACAGTAATTTATCTTTGATTTGCAAACCTAATTAAATGGATATGAAACACTTTCCATAGTAACATGGTACTGTACTATGCTTCATTATACAGTAGAGGTTTATAATAATGTATTTCCCAGATGATGTACAGTGTACAGTATATAGATGAGATAAAATTTATATAGAATGTGCATGTTTGGAATACTGGAAACATAAGAACAGTGTATAGAAAACTACCATACATTTAGTTATATACTTCATGGAAACACTTCTTCTAAAACCTCTAAAAGGAAAAATTGTCTGGAGGTCGATCTGATTGGGTAGTACTTTCACAGTGGATGTGATTTACTAATGTGTGACTCCTAACATCACAGTGGTACACTTTGATTGCCAACTGATAGTTTTTTAATGTAATAGCTGTGAAAGTATAGCATCAGTTAAAAAAAATGTTATCTGAACAAAATGTTCAAGATGTTATTTATAATAAATACACATCAAAACCATACAGGTATTACATTATTTTGGTAAAAGATAAGTGCATTAATGTTTTAGGAAACCATTTATCTTTTAGCTTGTAAAGGCAGAGCTTTGTCATACTTTATTAGAAAATGCCAAGCCTTTACCAGAATCTACTACTGTACATGAAGTGCTTTATTAATTTTATTATTATAATGTGCTTATATATACTGTGTAGAATGAAAACCCATTCCAATTATCCATGAGGAAAAGTGTGTTAAAGCCTTGTGACACAATTCATTGAAGAGGTATAAGTGGTGTTCTGTTGGGCTTCAGAGATTATGTGAGGTTAAGTCACCCACCTGGTGCTGATTCAGGACTTTCTTGGCTGCAGATTTGTTTTCAGAAGCTGTGTGGTGTCAATCTGTGAAGATGTTAGGTTGTTTGTCTTAAAGTTTTCTTCCCTTCAGTTCATCAGAAAAAGAAAAGTAGGATTTGGAACAGATGATTTGGAGCCATTTATACTGAGGAGTTTGAGTATCAGGCCTTTGTAGACTACGTATATAGAGGTTTTTGTAAATAAAGTTATGGGCTAAAAAATGCATAAGATAATATGTAATGGTTCCATACACACTACATGGGGCCATCATTGCCAAAGTCCTTGACTGTTCCTGCTTACAGTGAATGGATTTACAGTAAAGTATTAAGGAAGTATAGAATAATGTTCCACAAAGCATAGTATGAAGTTGTATATTGCAGGACATTGTGTTCATATTGAGGTACATTGGGGTCACAGTGACGTGAACAATAACAAGTGCACAACTCGCAAATATTTATACTGTAGTTGCAGGGCTTCTCCACATCAAGGTTAACTTAATTTATTCATTTAACATAAATTTTGTCATAGCAGGAGCTCTTGTTGAACAGGCAGTATACTTTAAATAGTTATTTATTCATAAAGAATAAAAATGATCTAGAATTAGGATTTAGAAAGTTTGTTAGAACAATGAAATTATGGTTTACCATATTCTCCCTATCTTTGTTTTTGTGCTGTGTAATCCTTTTGGCCTTAGTGTTAGTCCTTGTTGAATTAATTAATTATTTCTCTAAAGAAATAGAGAAATAAGGTTTTGATGGTGGTGTTCTTACAAAAGGGATTGCCATAAACAGTAAGAAATTATTGTTGTCTGGTGGCTTGAATAAAATCCCTCCCCAAGTTGATATTTGGAGATAAACTGTTTATTTGATCATGGTATCTGTCACCTCCCTGCATATCCCTTGCTTGATGTCCTTCTTTAATTACATAGTGTAGTTGAAGATACCCTTCCTTGTATTACCCAGTGTCAGACATGTACCCTCAAGGCCCTAGTGTCTCACCCCTCCTCCCCAACACCCTAGGCCCAGCCCATCCCCACGGAGTTGGTGTCGAAGCTCCTGGGGAACAGAGTGGCAGTGTCGCCCATCGTGACCGTTGAGCCTCGCCGCCGCAAGTTCCACAAGCCCATCACCCTCACCATCCCCGTCCCACAGGCTTCCAGCAAGGGCATGATCAATCAGTACTCAGGAGAAGCTCCTACACTCCGTCTCCTCTGTTCCATCACCGGTGAGTACTAATCTTCTTTGGGGAATTCAATGCTTGGAGGAAGTGAATCATGTTATGGATTTATTTTATGGCTCTTGTACTGATTAGAAAATGTGAAATAGATAAGTAATGAATGTGTGTATTAGGCATTGGGTCATATGTAAGAACATTGATGGTGTTGATAATGGTGTTGTATCAGTATAATGATTCCATAGACAACAAAGAGAGCCATCATACTGGCACCATACCATCAACAACACCACAGATATTCTTGCATACAATGGATTATTTTATGACATGCTGTATTCCAGACCATTCTTGTAGAGGTAGGAAGGGATTGTTAGGTTCTCAAATTTCTCTTGAGTTACTTAAAGTTAGGTTATTTGAGGTAAAGTAATAATCCTTGTGTAGTTCTAGCCAGGATCAGGGATTCATTATTGAGAAAGTACAATATTTCACAAACAGAAAAGAATGTGAGACAAACATAAACTTCAGTATTCCTTGAAAGTTTTTATACTGTACTGTACATGGTTTGAATTAGGTATGTATGATAATTGGTTAAATTTGAGGCAAGGAAGATGATACTTAGTGCATTACACATTTAATGATAATATGCATTAAGTGTTTATAGGTATCTTGTGGTTTGCCTCAGGGTAATATACAGTATCATTCCTTCAGTCCCATTATACCCATTTTTTTAAGAGGGAAGGATGTTGTTAGAAAATAAGGAGGCTACCATTTCCTCCAATCTGTGCCAAGAAATATACTTTATTAGTGAAGGTTGTCTCTTTTGGCATAGTTTGGAGGATTTGGTAATCTCCAAATTGACAACATCTTGACTCCTTCATCTAATGTTATAAATATGTAAGTTAATGCTCTATTAACTTATTATTACAGACATGTATAATTTTATTAGGGATGGTTAGTAATTTTAAGAATAAAGAGTTAGCACTACTGTATTTTTATGGAAGGTTTTGTATTAGGCCTTGATTATGCATATGTTAGCAATCTATATAATTTTACATCAGAAGTTCAATGTAACACTTTTATTAGTAATATCTATATTTTAATTCATCAATGTGTCAAGAAGGCTAGTAAGGAATTCCATTTTAATAAGACAGGATGAAACGGTAACAAAATTAAGTTTGACTGTAGGTTTATTGTCAAAGAGTAGAGCACAGACTGGTGACATTTTCCATCTGCTCTTGATAAATATTATGAACAAACTATGGAATATATATATTTATACAGTATAAATATATATCTCCATGTTGAGTGACTATTTTAGCAAGGCTTAGAAATCTATAAATCCAAAGTTAGCATATTTAGATTACATTAGTCATACACTACCGTAGTAATGAAAGTGATTTGAATAGAGTATTAATTAGGAGTAATGAATAGTTTTATCTCAGCTTGCTGGATGGAAATGAACTAACCTGTGTGATGGAAAAAATCCATGCCTGTGTCCTAATAGAAGTTTGGAGATAAACTAACGTAGTGTAGAAATATTGTCATCATAACTTCTCTAGCCCATAGTATCATTCTACTAGACCTTGTAACATCTCCTAAACTCTTTCATATTATTATTCTCCACTTGATGCAGTCTACTACCTCTCAGTACTGTATTACCTCTGTTCTTCTCCCTAATGTAGCAGTGTACAGTTATTCTCTCTCTGTAGAACTTCTGTCGACATAGGTCCTGTTCTAGAACTTTTAACTAGCTGCTGTTCAATACCAACTCAGTATATAAGTTAGTTCTGAATGTCATGCCCTTGAATCAGAACCTATATATATTTTTTTTCTTTAGACAATCTCATCTCAGTGTACCCAACATGAACCAATTAAGGGATCTATGATTTTGTCAGTGAATGAAATATTTACTGATTCCTCCAAACTACCCCACCCAGAGAATAGAGTATGTACTGTACCCAGACTGAGGTGTGGTCGGTGTGTATCTTGGTACTGGTTTGGGAAATCTGTGACTTCCAGTATATTGACAAATTCAAAGGGTGGTATTATTAAACTACTTCTTCAAAGAAAAGGCTCTTCAGCGCTCAATTCTTAGTACAGTATATTGCAATGCAAATTTAGCAACGAAGATCCTTTTTCCTTGAAGAAGTAGTTTGATAATAGGACCCATAATAGTCCCCTTAACTTCAGCTCTATTCATTGGTTATAGAGTCAGCATATTTGTCAAGACTAAATTTTCCAACTGTTCCGTCAATCCTGAAATTTTTCTTGTGATACATTTGAAAAGTAAGAATGTTCCACACTTACCTCTGTCCCCCTGGTTCTCCCTCTCTTGTAGGTGGTTGTGTGTCTCACATCCTAGGTTAGTTTCTCCTTCACTAACTTCTAAAAGAAAATTTTTGTCTTTTTTCCAATATTTTCTTAGTTAACCTGTTCTCCGTCCATACCTTATTGTTTTAATTTTGATTTTATTTGGGAGTTTATGAAAATATTTGTTACCAGTAAAATCACACGCTTTGTATGTATATAACTGGAGTATCTCCTACACAGGTACCACCAATTTTGTTTCTCTATTTCTTAAATTGACAACATCAACCATAGGAACAATAAGGATCCTCATCCTTTTGTTATTTTGTTGTTTTCTTTCTGTTGTTTCTCCGTGTTCTTGTTTTAATTTCACTTCACAAGATTCCTTGTCAACTCCAGCATACTTTTTCTTTGGTACTGTAGAGAGGTTCACTTAGTTTTCAAGTGATATTCTGCATTTTATTTGTTTATTTCTGTATTATTATTATCCTATTGAAAGTTGTATACTCCTTGTTGCTGACAGTCAGCATGGGAACACAGACTTGAAAAAAATATTATTAGTTGATTCTCAAGATGAATATACAGTTTACAAGACTTAGTTATACATACATGTATTATCATAAATAATATTTTACTGATTCAAATTACAACTTTGAGAAGGAAATTTATATTACCTTCCTTCTAAAGCCTCCCTCTCAAACACTCTCCCCACCTTCCCCGGGGTCTCTCTTCGACCAGGTAAGGGTGAGGTGGTTCACTCATTAGTTTTTAGGCTCGTTATTTGTTTGGATTTTTGGTTTTCCATTTTCATTTTTGCCGGAGCCTTTGTCAGGGGAATCTGAAGCCTGGTAGTGAAGCCCCGACAACACATCTTGACACCCACTCTGAAGCTTATAGTTGTTAACTGCTGAAATGTTTATATAAAAATATTCACAAGAATCACTGAAGCAACATTTTATAAATTATTTCTTTTGTACTTTTATTCACGTGTCACAACTCACGTTATTCTTTTTTCTCTCCTCTCTTTCTCTTTCTCTCTTCTCTTTTATGTATAATTTCACACCACTCCTGTTCCCTGTGTGGAGAGAAAGGCCAGGCTAATTAATGCTTGTGCTGTGTTGTGTGAAGAATGTGTCAGGTGTGCCCTCCTCCTCCTCCTCCTCCCAATCCCTCACCCTCCTCCCATCCCCAAACACTACCATCACCATCCCTCTATCCTCAAACACTACCATCACCACCACCACCACCACCACCCCTCTATCCCCAAACACTACCATCACCACCACCACCACCACCACCACCCCTCTATCCCCAAACACTACCATCACCACCACCACCACCACCCCTCTATCCCCAAACACTACCATCACCACCACCACCACCCCTCTATCCCCGAACACTACCATCACCACCACCACCACCATTAACACCCCCTGAGGGCCACACAGACAGAGTAATACCTCAGTTCCCTTCCACTACCACAATCCCCTACACATCCCTTTCCATTCCAGCTCCTGTTGGATGCTTCAATGTATCACAAGTTCTTTTGAGGCACTTGCTATAAATATGTTGACGGTGTTGTGTTTGTGTGTGCGTGGTGAAGTGTCTCGGTGTGTGAGATAAACACAAGTGAGCTGGATGGGCAGCCTTAGTGCAGCCACACCATTGACCCCTCGGCAGCTTGACAACACGTACCCTCTCAGGGATACATACCACAGCTCAGCCCCAGCAAGTAAATCATCTCAGTGTCTCACTCTCACCACTTACTTGGTCCTTTCAGAAGTATAGCATAATAGCCTTCCCAGTATACATGGTTTTTTAAGCAGTCCTGTGTGAAACTTTTTCATGTAGACACAGTTATAAGGCATTGCCTTATCATGGAAATATTTTTGTTTTCCTAGATAAAATGGTTAGAGCAGTTTCCAGTTCAGTGAATGCTTCAAGTCAAAGAGATGCATACTTACCAAGTTCTGCCAACCGACCTGTACTATATTTTATCAAAGTTTCAGTCCTTACAGTCGTTGAGGTTATAAAGTGACCAGACTGAGGTGGATGGTACCTGATCATAGTGGCAGCAGTTGGTACAGACTTGTGGTTCATGTGTCTCTTGTCCTCAGTGCATCTTGTGGTGTGACCGGCAGTATCAATGCGTCGTCTGGTTGCTCACTCTAGTTCACTCGGCTGTGCTCTGTGTTGTCATTTTTTTCCCTAGGAGTGAGTGAGACCAGAGGCAGCGTAGTTGCGACTTGTCTTTTCCCCCATAGTCGGTTTTTCTTTGGTTAATGGTAAATGTAGACAGCCAATATTAATATGGGTTGCATCCCATTGGCTGACTGGACTCCTTACCCTTGATTGGCAAGCAGCTTCAACCAATCACAGATGCACCTTATGACATGGACTGTTTACATTAACTGTCCAACTACAGGAAAAACAGATTGTATTGTAAATCTAATTTAGTGCTTATGTGAGATCGAGTTGAGTGACATGAGTAGAGGACCCGCCGCCTCTTAGCAGAACCAGTCATTTCTACAACCTACTCAAACTGACTCAAACCTCACCCCATTAAGGGAAGAGTATACTTTTTGGTACATTTGGAGTGCCTTGTTTCATCCAAAGTTTGCCAGGAAACAGGACCAATTTAACAAAAATAGTGGCGTCCTGTTGCCTGGAATAGTTTGGAGGGAGGCATCAGTTGCTCCAGATTTACCACCAATATTATGCTATCCCCTTAATTCACTTTACTCCCAACATTCCCCCTCCTCCCTCCCCAGAATTTGAGTTTGTTGTTTCAGTTGATCCTTTGAGCTTCCCCCCTCCCCCCTTCACTCACAAGCACCTCGTCAGAAGGTCGAATAAATTTTTGGGTCATCTTGTATAGGATTGTGTATGCACCCCTTCCCCTTGACATGCATAAATACAGTATATATGTAAAATATTTAAGACAACTATCATAATATCATCTCTCTGTCTCTATCTCTGTCTATCTATCTCTCTCTCACAACCTTCACAAATATATATATATTTATATATATATGTATCCATATATATATATATACATCCCCAGCTTGTTCAATAATAATAATAATCATAAAAAAATTGCTACCACTAAACTTAAGGAATAATATATCTTTGTGTGAACTAATGATCGGCTCCCCCACCACCACCACTACCACCACCACTCCCCCCCGTAACTCTGTATACTCCAATAACCCCCTTCCCACCCCTCCCCTTGCCCTGCCCTCTCACCCCCCCAGCCCCGCCCTGTCCCACCCCACCCTGCCCTGCCCCGCCCCGCCCCGCCCCGCCACCAAAACCCGTCTCACAGTACTAACCAACAAACCACTTCTGCTCTTGTTGTGCTGCACACGCTGGCCGCCTCTCTAGGGGTGTTTCGGAAAAGATCGTTAAAAGGTAAAAATAAAATACAAACCAAAGTAACAAGATTCAGCTCCAAAGTCATTAAAAAAAATTATTAAGGAATGGGCATCTGGGTGGAATTCCTTTTGATATTTATGGTCAATTTTTGTTGATTTTTTTTATGATTGTTTTTTGATCATTTTTCGTATAATTTTTAATGCTGGTATTTTGATTTAATGTTGTTTATTCTGCCATAACGCCCCTTCACTGTGGTTGCTGTAGCCCGTCTTGAGTAAGCCTGTAAATATGGTCATTTTCATGGAATACTAGACGAACAATATATATATTTTTTTTTGCAGATTCTGCCACCAAAATTATTATCCCTGGTTATTGAGATCGTGGATGTTTGTTTGTTATGAAAATTTCCATACATTACAGATCACACTCGAGGTATTGGTGTGTTGCCTTGCAGTTCTTTACATAAAAAAAAATATATATATATTTTTATAAATGAAAGAAAGAGTGGAATGCCCCCATCCCCCTAAAATTCTTTGCTACTTTTAAAAGCCAGTACTTTTTACAGCTAGCTCATTACTTTTTTGTTTTTGTTTTAGTATTCTCTGCACTCACTCTCTCTCACCACACTCTGTACCTTAGTAATAACCACTACTACCATTACTATTACCACCACCACCACTACCACTACTACTACTACTATTACTTTCTACTACTACTACTACTACTACCACCACCACAACCACCACCACCACCACCACCACCACTTCTATAACTATTTCTATTTCAACTAATTCTCTGTGTACCATTACCTACCTTGCAGTTCTACTCCTATCACCCAGTTTCTTCTATCATTGTCATTGCTCTTGTATTCCTCTCTAGTAGTACAGCTTCATTTGTTATTCTGTCCACCATCATTAATTATACTCTCATATTTTTGTATCCTCTCCACACCAAAACTAAAAAGAAAATAGAAATAACTGCTGACCCCATCAACCTTATTTATGACTCTATATTCAGGCTCTTAGAGAACATTCATAACTTACTTAATTCATACATTGTTTGTTATTTTTCTTCTGAATCTGCTTCCTCATCCCCTCGCGAGGTGGGACCTTTCACGAATGGCTTTGATATTACAGTATTCTCCTCTCCCAAGGTCATGTATATATAAAAAATATATAATAAAAAGAGAGAGAGAAAGAAAGAGAAAATATTGGCTATGGAATGGTCAACAACCGGCCCGGGTCTTGTCTCATCTGAAGCTGTGAATGTTTTTGTTTGAGTTGTATGATGCCTCCTCCTCCTCTCGTCTCAAACCCTCTCTTGTCTCTCCACCCTGTCTTGTCTCTATCTCTTTTTCTCATCTTTCTCTCCACCCTTTCTCATCTTTATCCCCTCTCCTTCTCTCTACCCCCTCTTCTTTGTCTATCTATCTCTACCTTTACCCACTCTCTTGTCTCTCACTGTCCTCTTTTCACTTTACATTCCCTTTGTTGTATTTTTCCACCTTCTCTTGTCTCTCTATACCTTCTTATTATCTCTATCTATATCTGTTAATGTTTTTTATCAGTGTCTCTTGGCCTGTCTCTCCATCTGTCCCTTTTACCTTTACTTTGTTTCTATGATAACTTTGTCCTCCCTATCCCCCATCTCTCTCTCTCTCTTTCTCTCTCTCTCTGAATCATTTGTCATTTATTTTTGGCAATCACTGGTTACTTTCCTTCATTATCACAATATTGTATTATCCTGCATTTGTTTATATACTGTACATAGCTCATAATCTGTTAAGTTTATATTTTTGTTTATTGCTCAACCTTCCATCATCACTCTTGAGTTTATTCTTCTCTGTCTCTTTGTTTAATCATCTTCAGTCCATCCTGTTTCATCCCACTTATCTTGTCATGTCTTTCATTTCATGTCTTGTCTTCTCTTCTGCTTCTGCATTATTTTTATACTCCAGTACTTTTCATCTTTGTGCCTCCATGCCCTGTTTTGATTATACATTACCTTCCTTCTCATGTTTGTTTTTCACCTGCCTTCTTTTCTCAGTTCCCCCAATCTACACCACCAGTAGCCACACTACTGCTATTCATCTCCTACATTCACTCACTCACGGTTTACCTTTTTTATTTTTGCTTATTTCATACCAGAATATCACAACTGCTGCTGTCTTCTGTAGTACTGTATTGTACTTTGGCTTCTCTTAGCACTACTTTTACTACTATTACTACCACTACTACAGCTGTACTTCTACTTCTACCATTACTACTACAGTTACTTTGACTACCAATACTACTACTACTACTACTATGGCTTTCTACTTTTACTTTCTCTCCAAAAAGATTAGCACTGCTGTTACTACCATTAGTACACAACAAATAAGCAACTTTAAATACCACCACTACTGTTGCTCTTTCATCCTCTGAACCTTACTGCTACCACCACTACCACTACCACTACAACAATATCATTAATGAACTACTACTACTACTACTGCTGCTAGTAACACTGATTGTACAAGTAACTGTGACTTGAAATTGCTGCACTGTTCCTCCTTGCGTGCTTCTCATCACCTGACCATATGAAAATGTTTTGTACATTAGGCTACAGTATAAGGATGTTTCCACACTCGGTAAAGCATTGTTCCAAATACCTTTTCTTTCTGTAAAGATTAATTGCATTGCTCAGTTCCTTTCACTTGGTTTGTTTGTGTACTTCTTTGGGTTACTATTTCTCTCAAGTGAGGTTTTGATTTTTTGTGTCACATATTAACATTGAGTTGAGGAAATTTGAAAAGTGGACGTCAAGTCTCTTAATCTGTGCCAAGGGAAAGCTGGTGTTGTTGCTGATGTTGTTGGCCCTTTTATTACCTCAGTTAAAGTGTGATGAGGTCAGGTGATGAAAACAGCCCAACAGGATAATGGTTTTGTAATCTTTTAAGTCCCTCCTCCATCATCACACAATTTGCCTGTCTGGTATATTTTTGCTAGTTGTAATATTGACAACTGCTGCCACTGCTGTTGCTGCTGCTGCTACTGCTGCTGCCACTGCTGCTGCTGTTGCTGCCTGCTTGCATGGTGTTGTTGCTTTAGTCAGAAGACCTCACAAGAAGCACTTCCAGTTGCCATCCCCTCTATACTCCTCACCCCCTGCCCTGCCCTGCCCTTCCCTTCCCTTCCCTTCCCTTCCCTTCCCTTCCCTTCCCTTCCCTTCCCCTCCCCCCCTCCCAGCCAGCCATATAACAAAAGCTGGGATGTTCCCCCATTATCCCAGTTAACCCCTATTTCCCCCTTCCCAACATCCCCTGCAGTTGCTTTCATTCATTCACTTTCTCCCAGACTCCCTCAACTTGGGCACATGTGTACAATCTGTGCTCCATCACACTTGAGCTGTACCATTCTTACAATACGCTCCCTCCACCACACATCTGGCCCAAAAATAAGTCTATTCATTACTCAAGCCTTGTGGACATTTTGAGTACAAGGAGTTTTAGAGTTATACAGAAGTTAAGCCGTTTAGAATTATTTTCTTTCAGCAGGTTTTTTGCAATCATTGATGAAAACCTACTATATTCGTTGATTGGCTCATGGCCATTGATACAACTATTAACTACTGTATAAAGAACAGTAGTTTTATAATGATCATTTTGTTGATATTGAAGGCAAAGTTACAGGTGGTTGTCTTGTTGACAATAATGTACTGTATGGAGGATTGCATATCTTATATTCACTTATTTCACAGTTTGTATTAATTCATTACATATATACAGTATCAGGGCTTCAGATCAGGGTACAGAATTCTGTAATCACCGTCTGCATACAGTTTTGTACAGTGAAAAAACTACATTTATTGTTTAGCCGATCAATTTAATTTAGGAATCTACATCATTACCGTAGTGAAGCAAACGCCATGATGTTACCATGATGTGATGAGGTGTGGCAGTGATGTGATGTATTGAATACTATAATATTCATCATACCTTGATGTGGGATTGATGTTGTAATGAAAAAAAATATTCCAGACTTGTTCAGTTCCCTTCCCCCAATTCCATAATTATGTTTAGAGAAAGCAGGATTTCAAATAGAAAACTTTGTTAAAGCTGCCTCTCGTTATGTCTGAAGTAGTCCTGCCAAACTTGGTCATTAAAAAAAAAAAAAAAAAAAAGAATCCTTCAGGACTATAACAGATATCCAAGAGGTTTGATTATATAATAACACACTCCATATCTTCCACTGTGTCTCTCTCTTTCTCTATTTTATCACTTTATTTTCCTTTATTTCATCTTCTACCTCTGTCAGTCTTTCCTGCATGATAGTAGACTACAACCAAACCTCTCTGTGCTCAACTCAGTCTTGACATAAACATTTAAAAAGATCATCCTCGAAAGACATGATCTTGGAGCAGTTGTCACTCTGCCTCAAATCTCCTGTCGTCAACTTTGGTCTAAAGTGTTTAGTTGCATCACTTTCTGTCGGCATTTATGTGTGTGTGTTAGTTGAGCAGGGTGATGGAGAGCATTCCTGACTTACTTGAGCACATAGTAAAGCACCGATGCCAATGTAGCAATTTTCCTATGGACGATTATCGGCCGTAGAAAAACCGCTTAATTGACAACCGTGATGGCAAGTACTGTAACACACTGGAATAACATTGAGGTGCCACTTCTGTCAACATTATTTCTAATAAATATATATATATACAATATATATATACTGTATATATATATATCCCCTGTATATCTCTATCAATCAGTCCATTCATAAACACATTACTTCTCTGTACCTTTCTCCTATCTTTCATTATTTTTTTTATATCCAGTCACTCTCTTCCTCTCACTGCATAATAACATCTAAGTACATACATGTCTTAAGATACCTCCCTCTCCTACCATCATACTTCCATATTCTTTCTCTTTTTAAGTATCTTGTATATGTTTCTACCTCTCATCTGTTCATGGGGCTCAGAAAAGGGAAAGTAAAACAATGAGATATTAATAAGAATAGTGATAAATTATATAATCCACAGTTGCTTCTCATTCTGGCTGTCTGTTGATAATTTGTTCAATTTTATTCGTTGTGTTTCATGATTTACGTTTTCCTTAATTTTTGTTTGTTTGTTTTTTGCCCCCCGATTCCCTCCAACCTTCAATCCTTTACTTACTATATTCTTCCCTTCACTCCTCTCTACCCACTCATTGGGAGAACTTTAAAGACATTCTGCATGAGTTATTTCTTTTTACACATATATATTTTATTTTTCTAGTAGTGTTCTGGTGACTTTCTTTCTCCATAAAGTTAGTTTCAGTCTACCTCCTTCTAACCTTTTCTCCCTGACTAATTTTTGACCTGCTTCTTGGGCTGTAAAATATTAAAGAGAGAGTTTAGTACAGTAATTATTAACTTTTTTCTTGTACCAGCTAACAAAAAGAAAGACAAGAAAGGTCAATTCTTTGGCATTCTACTCTTAATTTACTTTAGTGCATTGATCAAGGCAGCATATGAATTTTTTTTACCAATATTTTGTGTAATTAGGCTCTTTCATCAAGCTTCATCATTTTTTTTTTGTAGTGTAAAATTATCTTATCTTTTATGTACTTCAAGCTGCTAGACAGTATTATAGATATTATAATTTTTATGTGTAAGGAAGCCTCCAGAGGTGACAAAACTATGAGCTATATATATACCTACTTTTTATTACAGCACTACATTCTTTTATTACAGTATCAGGATTGAGTGGTTTCATAAATGGTTGGTAGAAGTTTGTCACAGTTTTACCCACATGAGTAACGTCAAGCATTTATACATAGCACTCGCCACCAGCACTTTTATAATTAGGTCATGTGATTCAACATTACAATAAATATTTGGTATGGTCCTTGGAACTCAAACCTCATGGTGCCCTGTCTTACAAGTACTGTACTGTGTATATACAGTATATATATATGTACTGTATATGTAAAATATGACTCCATAGACATAGTACAGAGTCATCACATCAGTACCATGCCATTGTCAATACCACACCATGGATGTTCTTGCATATGGCCCTCTTATTTACCAACCCCTCGCCCCCACACACTCGCAAAAGACTTTTTTTCCGACCAACTGTAGAGCAAATTCATTGATCTATTTATTTATCTATTGCTATCAGTGTCGGTGGAGTCTGGAGTGTTGTAGGGTTGAGAGATAAGGAATGAATGGGAAACTGTCTTGTTGGTGAAATGGATAGCTTATGACTTCCCCCAAACTATGCCAGAAAACAAATAACCTCACTTTTAATAACACTAGAGAATCTGCTTTGTGGCATAGTTTGGAGGAATCACAAGCCTCCCAATCTGACCACAAGAAAACCTCCCTTTAATCCCTTTAAGGACCCTGTGCTTCTGTGTGATAATTGGAGGTTTCTGATTCTTCCTGACCATGTTATGAAACAAACTCCTTCCATATAGGTGTGTGTGTTTCATGGCAATATTTGAAGGATTCAATTATCTCCAATTTTCTTACTACAACACAGGGTCCCTTAATACAGTACTGGTGATTGAATGACAACATGTTATTTGTGGAGGACTACACTATACATTCAAGGTTTGAGTTCTAAAGAAGTTATCAAAGATTTACTTGTACCAAAGAAACATATCCATCCATGAATAGAAATGATTTATTGTACGACGCCGTTGACATTACGTGCAGCTGCATGACTACTGTACTGTACTGTACTTATTCACACATGTTATGATAATATCTGCTGGTACTTATTCACACACGTCATGAGATCTGCTGGTAAAACTTACTTACTTGTGGATAACTCTCATGGTTTTGTCATGTATAGAGGAATGAATACACCTTCCTTATATATTGAGTCAGGGAGGTGATGATACCATGACTTACAATGTTAAAGATTTATTAGAGTACAGTACCTGTATATGGTAATGACAACTTTGACATTTTGATTTAAAGTTTTTGTGTCAGACATTAAATGTTGTTTGTTTTGTGGGAATTTGGCTAACGTAACTTTGAATAATTTTCCATCATCATTCAGTTATTTATAATTGATATAAAATTGTTGCAAAATTGGCTTTATAATTCAAAATTAATGAAAGAGTTATCTGAAAGTTCAGCATATACTGTATCAACATTGTACGCAGCACCTCACCTCCCTAAGTCTAGTTATATACATTATTTGTTTATTCTTAATAGACTTAGAGACTGAACTATACTATTTTATTTTCATTAATGCATTCCTTTTTTTAATTCTGGAGTGATACAGTTCTTAAAGGTGCATGAACTGAGCTGGAATTATATTACCAAGATATTTTCTCAGTGCCATCAGAGTTATTTACTGTAGAAAGATAATTATTATACTGTAGCTTGGTTCAAATTATTTCATTGCAGGAAAGAATTTGAGCACTGTTACAAATTGTATCTTAGATATTTTGACTTTGAGTACTATTCTGCATCTTGAATAAAAAAAAGTTATCAAAATGTACTATTCCTCTTGAACCATATATTTTGGTCATCGAGTCATTTAGCGGTATATAGCTAGCATGCCTTCCCTCCATATTATTATAACACATTATTTGTTAGCTCACTGCCTGGTACACCTTGTTCAGTATATATATTTTTTTTATCTTGATTTACACTTTTTGTAGTAATTAATTTCTGGACTTATTCAAACTTATTTCAATCTTGATAAATGATAGTTGAATCCGGTGTTATTGATACTATTTACCTTTTTAATTCCTGATAAGTACACCTCATGTGCTTGTGTGATAAATATGGTAAAGTTTAGATGTGTTTTACATTAGTCACTTAAAAGTCAAGGATGCCCTTGTCTTTCAATATACTGTAGTGATATTTTGAAATATTGTAGTTCAATTTTACTGATATTGTAGTTCATTTTTTATTGTGACTTTGATTTTGATTAAGAGACTACAGTATTCTAGTAGAGAGACAGTAATTTGAAAAGCTTTTTGCATATATGTCTTTTACTAGAGCATCTATGATATTTAGGTGAATTATTAGTCAACATTTGTGAACTTGAGAGAATCATCAGAGCAGACCAGAAAGTTGTTTTTGTGTTAGTACAGTAGTTGGTGCATGATGTGAGTGTGATGGCTTTGACAGGGGGTACAACACGTGCGCAGTGGGAGGATGTCACCGGATCTACGCCACTCACCTTTGTTAATGACTGCGTGAGCTTTACCACCACCGTCTCTGCTCGGTTTTGGCTGATGGACTGCAGCAATATACCAGAAGCTACCAAGATGGCCACCGAGTTATATCGTGAGGCCATCCACGTCCCCTTCATGGCCAAGTTTGTGGTGTTCAGTAAGAGGCACCAGCTGGAGGAGGCCAGGGTCCGTGTCTTCTGTATGACAGATGATCGTGAAGATAAGACACTCGAACACCAGGAGCTCTTCATTGAGGTCAGCTTCATATGTTTTCACACACTAATGATTAACCTGATTTAGGGAAGTAAAGTTAACACATTTGTATATAATTGTCAACTCCATCTTGCACACTAATTCCAATATTGTCATTAGTCAAACTTTAACCTTGCTGTTCTTTGCTGTGTTCCTTCGTACAGGTGGCCAAATCCCGTGATGTTGAGGTGTTGGAAGGAAAGCCACAATACCTTGAGTTTGCTGGTAATCTGGTTCCAGTTACTAAGTCTGGTGATCAACTCTCATTCAACTTCTATGCCTTCCGTGAGAACCGCCTTCCCTTCACCGTCCGTGTCAAGGACCTTCATGCTGACCCCATTGGCAGAGTTGCATTTATGAGACAACCAAAGGTAAGTCATTGAGTTAATTTATTGCCTTTACAGTATTGGCAGAACACTTGGCTGTTTGATGGGTGTTTGCTAAGGGCCATCCCAAGAAGTACTGTAGTGTATTAATCTTAAGTATTTGTACAGATATCTTACTGAAGTGACCATCAGTTGTTCCTCAGGATAATATTCCATTTGTATACACTGGTGTATATTGTCCTTCAAATTTTAAGTTTGTAATAAGGTACAGTTTTACTATTCAGTACTGTACTGTACTGTACTGTACTTGGTGTTAGGGTACACCAGGTATTCACTGATCTTGCTGTATATCCTTACAATACAATATCTTAATCATAAATGATCAGCTAATAATATTATGTCCACCTCTGCTTTTATGTTAAAAAGTCACACCAACTTTAGTTTATGAACCCAAACTCCTGTATGCTTCATAATTACAGTATTCATAATGATCATATCCAGAACAAGGATTTACATATTTTTTTTTATGTGGATATTATTATGTAAAATCTGCAAAGTTCATGTTTGTTTCAAGCAGTGTTAGTGGAATAAGTGTTACAGAAAACCAAGATGTTTACCTGCCACCAACCACATATAGTAAGTAAAGGAGAATGAAAATTAATGTGTGCAGCTGATTAATTTAACTGATGCTTTAAGTAACACCCAGTCCTTTTCACCTACCTCTTTGTTCATCTATTATCCTTCACTACAAGAAACATCTATTGTGCATCTTCTTTGCTGAGTTTCACAAGATGTTCCTCAGTTACAATTTAATAAGTAACTGATTCCTCACTCACAGCTTCTCATATTTCTTCTTTCCTCCTCATAATCTCCCCTAACATGATTTTTTACACTTTTCCTTTTACCCTGTCTCTATTCCTTCCCCTCTCCTCAATCTTTTCATTTCTCTGTCACAATCTTTTCTCCTGTCACTCATTCCTTTCTTTATACACCTCTCCTAACACCTGTCTCTCGGTCACATCGTTTCCTCCCATCACTCTTCTTTATACAGCTTTCCTTTACACCTATCTCCTTTTCACATTCTTCCCTCCCCTCACTCATCTCTGTACACCTTTCCTTACATCTGTCTCTCTGTCACATTCTTCCCTCCTCTCATTTCATACTCTGTCCTCACTCATCTCTGTACACCTTTCCTTACACCTGTCTCTCTGTCTGTCCTCAGGACGGCTGGTGGAAGAAACTGTCGTTCATGAGCCTACTAAGACCACCTGTATTTCAGGTTGGCCGTGGTGACCCCCCACAGACCCCCATCTGTAACCTGAACATTGCCCTGCCTGACAACATCCAGCCTGAGCCAGCACCCTCTGAACCTGACCTCCTCGCCCTGGAGAAGAAGTACTCCTTCCTCTCCATTAGTGAGTAGCCGTCCGTCTCTCGTCTCATGTCTGTTGAGCTGACTGCAAATGCAAACAAAAAGGCATTGACGCCAAATGCAATCCCATTCCCCTTCCATCCCAGCATATGTATTCACTTCATAACAACATATTCCTGTGCTCTGCTCAATGACCACTTGTTCTCAAGGTGTTTGCTGTGTTTTAATGAGAACAATGGTGAAGGATGAGACGTGAAGTGAGCATTTCTTTATTCATCCATCATATACAGTGATAGTTGTTGGAGAATTGCTTAGTAATATTATTGGCCTCTACCCGTGGAGCATTGAAGATTGGCACATCCCAGTGGCCAACATAATTTTATTGCAGTATCAAAACTGATATTATTTTCTGCTAGTGGCTGGAGAGGTCAAATTATTTTTAAGATAAACAAGAGTATTTAAGTATTTGAATTCCTTATATATATCCTACCTCATCCTTGTTTACCTCTTTGTTATAGAGTGGATGTGTTTTCCTCTTAAAATTATTCAACATGAAGTACTGTACTGAGCTTGTCTTTGGTTTTACAGTAAATTTTTCTAAGGATTTAGGCAATATCTTTTATGCTTTGATAATAAAAGCATTTTCTCTACTTTGAACTGCAGATTTGGGATTTCTGTAACTTTTTGCTGCTCGTTACATTTAACAATTCTATGTCAGCTGTACTTCTCTTTGTGACCAGCTGTTCTTTTCTTCTGGAATGTTGTTTCTTCCTCTAATTATAGGACTGCTATTCTCAAGGGAAAAAATTAAAACTATTTATTAATGATAAGGAGAATACCTGGAATATCTCAGACTACAACATTATGACCATTGGAATCAAATCAAGGTCTTATCTCATATTCTCTCTCCAGTTGGTTATCTTTGCTGCTTAGATTTTCCGAGGCTTGTGCAATAAAACTCTCATCTATAGACATTTAATGAAACTTCTATTGAAAGTAAACATCCCTACCACTAATATTCTCTTCATGTTATCCTTTTAATGTATACTCTTCCTTGCTATAGACATGCTAACACATCTAATTAATGCATACTGTACATACTAACACATCTTCTAATTACTGTAATACATACATACTAACACATCTTCCAATTGCTTCTTGTAATTCTCTGAGTCTTGTCTTTTGTCTTAATATTAACTGTGAGACCTTCTAACACACCAATTGCTTCTTCTTATTTAACCTGGGGGGAATCACTGGTCCAATCCTGAATATATACTGGTATCTTTTAAATTGTGTAATGGCTTTGAGAGTGGCTCCAATGTGCTGTACTGTATCTACTGCTCTCTGTGTAAGTATTTAGGTAAGAGGGTAGAATATTGTTGTTGTTTTTAATGAAATGGAGATTACTGTACACATATTTCAACTGTGCTAAAACAAATGATGCTGCCTTAGTACTGGATTTGTTGTGTGGGACAGTGTGGAGGAATCAATAGCCTACAATTCACCAACAACAACTTTAACACTAATTTGGGTTGAGACGAGTATGTACTGTAGAAAAAACTCTACTGTACAGAGTTTTGCTATTGTATTGTCAGTGGGTTACTGTACAGTATACTGTACTGCATCTTTCCTAAATAGGGGTTTGCGATATATTTTCTATTTGTCGTATAAAATTTTCTATATAGTCATTAGGATAAGTAAACACTATCCCAGTGTACTGTATTATCAGATTTTAAGAACTTCATTATCTTTGTATCTTTATACTTTACAGTATATTATTTCATCTACCAACAACCCAATGCTATCATCTACCATTTTAATATCATCCATTTTACTGTTACCATTGGTATCATCTGCCAACAACCACCCTGTATTAATATTACCACTGCTATTACTCTCAAGGCAAAGCAGACACCATCCACAAGGCAGACCTGCGGCTAACCGACATCTCCAACATGCTGGGTACTGACTGGGTGGGTCTGGCACATGAACTGGAGGTGAGCGACTCAGACATCAACATCATCAAGTCCCAGTACCCTGATAATGCACCACAGCAAGCCATTGTTATGCTCAGACTCTGGATGCAGACCTCTGGCAACAAGGTACGTTTTTTGTTATGGATTCTTTCACCGAAGCTAGTTGATTTTTTTTTTTTTTTTTTCATTGCAGATACAAGAACCATTTTCTCAATGGCAACACTACTGATGTCCCAACTCTTTATAAGTAACTCATAGACAACAGCATTTTATCTATCATGCCACATTTAGTTCTGTTTTATTCATCATATTTAGAAACCAGTTAGGTATTATGTACTGTACTTATACATTTTTTTCTCTGCAGGCCAATGGTAACACTCTGGAGAAGGGTCTACGTAAGATTGGTCGTGATGACATTGTGAACCAGTGCATCTTCAATGTTGAGCTGGTGACCGATGACATTGAGAGAGCCATGGCTAAGGCTCATCTTGACCAGTCTGGCTTCCAGGCCTTCAGAGATGAGCTGGGACCTTCCCGTGATGTCACACTCAACAGGGATGTGTCTCTGGATGTCTCTTATGATGAACAGGACATGATGAAGGTGAGGAAGTGTGATGTGGTGTGATATATGATGAGAGAATACAGTTGGGACACACATGAAACTAATTTACCTTAATTCATTTATGAGATTGTGAGAATATTATTCAATATTAAAATTTAACATATCTATCTTTCCTCAATTATCCAGTACATAGATAGTGCATTTTATGACAACACACAGCATTAGGAAAGAAAAGATATGTGGTGATAAATTTTGAGGTGTATCAGTTTTGTGTGTGACCAACTTGAATGTCCTTCCCACATGAACTTATAGCTGCTGTAGTTGGCAGGGCAATATTAGGGAATGATATGTGAAGGTTTAGCTTTTAGAGATTGAAAAATTCCCATTCCTATTCTCCATATTTTTCTCACAGCTTGTAGAGAAGGTATTAAGGAAAAGGAATGGGTACAGTATTTACGTTTCAGCATTTTGCTTGCTGACAACAAGAAGAAAAGTTTGGTAACTTTTCCATAAATGCAGCAACTCCTAGAAGGATGTGAATGATCGGAATAAACAAAATGAGGGGAAAAGAGAAGTCAATCATAAATTAGTAACAGAAATTGAAAGAGACGCTTATTTTATTGCCTATATAATTCTAACTAACAAGTTGATGTGTCACCACCTTTGATAATTGACTGTGTTCCCTCTAAATCACAGTATCATGTCACTTAGGCATCTAGATGATATTGTTGAAGATTGAAAGAGGCTTCTGATTCCTTTAAATTAGTCTATAATAAAAGACTGACTCCCTATATAGAGGTACTGTTTGGGAGGATCTTGGAGAAACAGTAATACCTAATTTATTATCATAATCATAGCCCTTCCCCTTCAAGGCATATTACTAGCATAACAAGTAAATTTGTAATAAATTTTCCAATGTATTACAAATTAAATTTTTCCATGGTGTAAATGGAGATGAATTTTTAGATCTCGTTAAAAATGTGTTTGTGTACCATGGGTGTATTAAATATAAAACAATTAAAAGTAGAGTTGTGATAAGAAAATACTGAATGAAAACCTGTACTGTACTACCAGAATTTACTTATGAGAACACTGCATGGAGCTTCAGCCTGCTACCTAAGTTTGTATTCTATTTAATAAAGTAAATGTTTATTCTAAAGTAACGTATAAAAAGGTAATGATGATTATGGTAATGTTAGCATAGAAATTGTATTAGTTTTAGCAATACAGTATAATGTTCCATACAATTGGTCATTAAATAGACCTGTAAAATATGCAAGGAATATGACACTATCATTCTGTTTATAGCTCTGATGCCTTTATGCCTCTTGATTTACAAATATCTTTATACGTAAATAGTGCAGCTGAAATAAATACAGTACAGTTGATTGGCCAAGGTGAATGGGAAAATGGAGGTTGATTAAGTAGTGTGTTGAATGGCCTCAATAACAATTCAGATTTGAAAAAAAGTTATATACTGTACTGTATTAGTTTACTCTAAAGCAGGGGTTCTCAAACTTTTTAACTCGTCGACCCCCCAATGAAGTTGCAAATTTTCTGTTGACCCACTAGCAGCCTAGCTTTTAATAATTCAAGGAAAAAAACACCGATGCCAAAATCAGTATGAGTAGTAGTAGTAGTAGTACTAGTAGTTGACATGTAGTATGATAAAAAGGTAACACACAGTAAGAAAATACACTGTATGTCAAGGTGTACGAGTATATGTAGCTTAATTCAAGAAATTAATATATATTTTTTTAATCTAATGGTGTCTGATATTCTTCAGATTTTACTAAATTATAATCGAGAACTTCAAATTGGAGGCTTCAATGGTCCATTCAAACAGTAAACATTCACCGACCCCCTGGTTATTCATCGACCCCCTTTCGACCCCTTGGATGATCCCATCGACCCCTGGGGGTCAATATCGACCACTTTGAGAACCCCTGCTCTAAAGCATATTCTTAGAAAATTATAAGTTATTGTGTGGAAAAACAAACAAATATATTACTTTACTCTATAGCATATTCCTTGTAAATTATAAGTAACTGCTGTGTACTGTAATGGCTGTGGCATTGCTTTTGACCAGAGGTAAAATTGAAACAACTACAAACATCATCACGATCATAGACTGATTGTTAGTCAGAGTAAGAATCCCTCCCATCGTGATATATTTACCAAATCATCCTATTTCAAAGGGCACACTGAATCTATTCAATCATAAATGCAGACTGAATCCATGAAATAAAGACAGAATTCCTTCCATCATGAAATTCTATATACTGTACTGTACATATAATTCATCACATCATGAGTATACTGTAGACTGAATTTATTCCATCATAAGTTCACACTGAGATTTTTCCATCATGAAGTTCTGTACACACTAAATCCATTTCCTCATAAAGTATACACATAATTCTTTCCATTATGAAGGTCTATACACGTTAAATTCATCCCATCATAAAGTGTAAACAAAAACTTTCCCTTTATGAAGTACTGTACAGACTAAACCAGTAAAAATTTGATCCTTCTAATATTGAAGCACTGTACAACCTCAGTCTTCCCTTGATATATGTATGTCTTTTGTTATTGTGAAAAGTACATAGTCTGTGCTGATCCACCCAGTACTGTAGCTCTATATTATGCTTACATATACAGAAATATCAAATAGAGGAAATCCCAGCTTATATTGTCATAAATGGAGAAATTCTCTCCTAGACTGTCCCACATAATGAAGAAATCCTCTCCTATATTGTGTGCCATAAATGAACAAATCCCATCATCATATTATACATTATTGTTAACTTTGATGTCCTAATGAAACCACAACCATGATGTTGTTGCCTGACCCGCATTGCTCTCGCATGCCTACCTTTCCCTGCAGCGTCTCAAGGAACTGAGGGTGAGTTCTGCCAGCTTATTCCCAGCTTCATGCTCTCACTAGCTCATGCCTGCACCCCATATTCCCTTTCACGCATGGTTGACTCAGTTGTTTATTGTATCATGCTTTGGCTGGTATTATTAAACTACTTCTTTGAGGAAAACTTATTTTCATTACTGATCAGTTCCTATTATTTGGAAATATGAATTGAATAAGAGACTTTTTGTTGAAAACTATATTAAACAATACTTTACCACCCTTTGTGTTTCAGAGTTTCAGTTCTCAGGTTAATTGATTTTGATTAAATTGTTTTCAAAATATGCAGTGATTCCCCTACAAATAGATGATTTCCACAAATTGACCGAATACCAATGCCACCCTATTTTTCTGTTTTTAAATTATTTTCATTCCCTAAAGATCCTCATATTTGATTAGTTATATTTCCTGAAAACTAGTGCACAGATACATACAATACATGGTTATAGTACTGGACTGTAATATTTAGATGCTTAATTAAAGGTAAATAGGGGTATAGATTTATAAATGTTAAAATGTTAAACAATGTGCAGTGAAATTACAGATTTATATGCCAGATATTTCATTGTACTGTATCTTGGCATTCTTCTGTTATATGTTTTGTTTGTTTACAACTGTATTGAATGATGTTGAATTACTTGATATACATATATTCTCTACTACTCTCTCCCAACACCATAATCTATTTACTGCAGGAATGTAAGTGCATCATTGATAATACTATCTATGTACATTATGAGATATATACAACATGACCATTAGGAAGTAATGATAAAATCCTGCCAATAACTAAGCATAATACCTGTATAATTCACTCTGCCATTCACTTGGTCTCACCTCAACAGGAAGCTGAGAGTGCAGAGGAAGAGGAGGAGAACCAACGCGCCTACCACGGTAACTTAAGTCACTACTTACTCTGTCTTTAGATCCTTATTTTGTCATTAATCTTCATCACTCATTCTTCCTATTGTAGTGCTGCTTTGAGCTTATCCATTTATATATTTTTTACCTATTCATCTTAGCTGAACTTATCCCCCCAAAGACAGACACCTATGCGCATCCATACATATGCGTACTCGTTATAATAATATTTAACCCACATCAAACCAGACCAAAAAATTTGACGTAATGCGCAGCCATACACATGCGTATCAGCAGGGAAAATTTTATCTACACCAGACCATAATCCACTCCAGTAGAGTTGTATACGAGCAGCGAGACATTCAGTTTTGTCCTAGTAGTTATTAATCTCTCAGCTGTACAGTAGTTGCCCCCTGTAGCCAGATCAGAATTTGTGAGTGGTTTTTACATTCCGCCTGCCTTATTTGCCTGCCGGATATGTACTTTAGGACAAAGCCATAACTAATACAGATTAAAGATGAACACATTATTTTTTCATCTGGTAATTTGGTCATATTGAATTACTTAGAAAATGTAGATTTACTAACTATTGTACATAATTCAGAATAGTTTTGACAGGCACATAGATTTGTTTATGCTCAACACAGTACAGTATAATCTGCTAACATATGTACTTAGCCCTCACTTAACACTTAACATACCCATCAGGAAACTAGGATATAGGAATTCCAAGACATTTGAGTTTATTTACATCATCACTGCACACACAAATGCAGCCGTGTAAATTATTCAAAATTCTTGGCATTTACCCTTTCCAACTTTTTCTGTTGGTGTATTGAAGTGACAGATAACCAACCAGCAGCTACCCACCAACACTGTGAAACTCCCTAACACACCAACACCCAAGTTACGGCAACTCCTAGACTACTGCCTCTGAGCCGAACCCCAGAGCAAGCTTGGCCATTAACGCTGTCACTATTTCTTTTTCCTGTTTATCAGCACAGCAACTGGGGTTCAGAAGTATTTTTTAATTTTTGTCTTATCCACTTTATTGTCATTTTTTCGCTTCACTTGTATAATTATTTAATAACACTTGAAAACGTTGACACCACTCCAGTTATATCCAGCACACAAATGACTGCCACCAAACCTTGCTGTCAGATATTTATTTTCAAACTTTTTTAACAGGACTGTGATGATGCTGGCAAATTGGAGGATAGTGGTTGCTCCAAACTGTGCCAGGAGACAAGGTTCTCAGTTCTGTATAGGGCTTGTTTTATGGCACAGTGTGGAGGAATCAGGATCCCCCAGTTTGTTTGTGAAACCATCAACTTCTTGGTTAAATGAATTCTTGTATCTTTGAATCCAGTGTAATTTTATCAGTGTCTTTCATTTGCATGATCCATGTTTACGAGACAAAGAGAATATAAAACATCCTTTACTTTACTGACTAAGGTTTGGCGGTGTAGCACTGATATATAAATAAACCACTCCCTTCACAAACCAAATTACCACTCAAATAAGAAAAATATCAATATCCCTGCAACACCAACTCTTTGATAACCATGCTTCACAAATGACCACCATATTGCTTAGAGTGTATTGGTGTTCTAGACTAAGATAAGAGATGTATACGACAGAACCAACAAATCTTGTGTATATGTCACCCTAAAGGAAGAAAAGTTAAAATGATTGATCTTGATTGTCCTCTGCTCAAACCGCGATAACTATTTTACTGGGGTTGATGAAGTCTGATTTTGTGACTGTGATATTGGTTCTAATTATGTAAAGAAGAATTTGCTGATATGATTTTATTCTAAGACAACAATTATGTGTCTGTATCAAGAGTAATTTATACTGATACTTGTATAGAGGTCAGTCCTAGAATATAGGCCAACTAAAAATTTCAAAATGTGTCCCTTCTTTAGTTCTTGCTGCTTTGTGTTCATGATTATTAAGTGAAGGAATATATTTTGATGGCTTTTATGTGTGTAAAAGGTTTAAAAGTGATGTTTTTGTTATCTTTTTAGTTATCAAATGATATTAGATGTCCAAATTGTAAGTTAGCAAGAGAAAAATATGAACTGTAATTAACAAATGAAATATGCATTAGTGTTTACAGTGCATATTTTCAAAATTGGTATAATTGAAACATTGACATACAGGATACAGATATAATGGTAGTACTGTATTGTTTTATGTGATAGTAACTGAACAGTATGTAATGTGTACATCAGGTTATTAATCATAAATAGAATCTTGGCAGATAGTGAAAAATAATTTTGCCAAAGTCACAAAAATATTTTCCTGTAAAGCTACTAACCACATTGATGTTTGTTAATGTTGACCATGTAAGTATTTAGTAGTGTTATAGTTTTAAAACCCAGTATAATGTCTTTACCTGGTGTGTGAGTGGATCAAGACAAATGAGTGTTGTCTTTACAATAAGGTTATTCATTATTACACTTCTGGGGCTCTCATTTATCTTGGTTTTATTCTTCATTGTTAAGTAAAGACGTACTGCTGAGTTTTAATATTATGGCGCTGACTGTGATCCTGACAACCTTCAGAGAAGAGCCGGGAGCAGCAGCGTGCAGTGGACTTGTCTCCAACATATGAGAGTGAGGAGAAGAAATATGCTGGTGAGGAGAAGGCTGTGGCTGAGGAGAAGGTAAGCCATCAAGAGCCAACTGAGCCAGACTTCTCCTCCATCACTGTTACCTCTACTCCATTGAGGAAGGAGGAAATCATTGAAGGAAAGATTGAACCATCTATCCTGTCAAAGGAAGCAGTTATACCTAAAATGGAGGATCTGGAAGAGAAGCAAATGCCAGAGACTCAAGAGACCTCAACAACCAAGACTGAGGTGTTGAAGGGACCTGATGACTCCTCTGTTATTGCCACTACCACTGAGACACGTTCTTTTACCACTTCGGATGATGGCACAGTACAAGAACATATTGTTGTCCACAAACAGACTACTTCAACATTGGATGACACTGATGCTGGCAACAAGAAGAAAGCTGAAGAGGACAAGTCAGCCATGCTACAAAAGCTTGGTGAGGAACTGGGCAAGCTGGATGAGGAGCTCGAGGAGAAGTTCAAGAAGAGAAAGACGGACAAACCAGAAGGTAAATTATCAGATGAATCATTATATTGGCCAGCCAGTGTCAGGCAGTCAGATAAAGGTCAGGGCTTGATGGATGCTCCTAAACAAATGTTGGATAAATTTGAACAGCAAGAATTTAGCACGAACACAATGTATCCCACCCTTTATTCCCATGCCCTGCCCCTCCCTTCACCCCTTCCATCCTAAATTGAATGTTAATCAATCCCATACCAAAAGATAGATTGCCATTACCCTCCTTCCTCAAAATTGCCTGCCATGTAAAGTATCCATCAGTGTCATGTCATAATTTTGTTGCTCAGATCAAAAGTGTTGTGAGTAGACTTATGGATTTATGGTTGGTCCCAAATCCTTCCTATTTATGCACTCATTGTGTAGGATCTGTAGTATTATTGATGAAATGTTTATATAGCCAAGTTGATCTACAGTACTTGATATGAAGGTGTTGACCTTTTGTTAAGGGTAAATTGTAATTAAAGTTTAATGGTAATGTATAACTGATTTTCAGTAATTATTTAATTATTAAGATTAACAATGTTGTTTGGAAAATAAAAGAAAGCAAAGGGTCATTACACTTCAAAAGGATTTGGGACAAGTGTATGTCTTATATATACGTATGTATATATTCAATGTACTGTTGTATTTTGATAAATCATCGTAAAAGAATTGTGGTGGTTGACATTATCATAATAAGGTATATGACATGCCGATACATCTGCAAGTTGTACATAAATTACACTACAAAATATAAAGAGCTTCAGTGCCAAACATAAAGCCATAAACTGCTCACACAGCCACATGCATGAAATAAATTAAGGTACCCTAGACTTTTCTCTATTAGCCATTTAAAGCATGGGTATGATACAACAAAAAAGTGAACATATAATTTTATAATTTTTTAGTTCATTACAGTAGCTTTTCAGGTACATTACAAATTATTTCTCTATACCAATAAGTTCCTCTTCTTTCACTATTTAGAATACAGTAGTTATTGGTACAGTATGATTAGTAATCTTTCTATGCAACATCATTTATTTATTACCCTCCAAGTTTCAGATATTTTAATGTGTAGATGATAAGTTTCCTACATCCTCTGAATCTATCCTTGTTGAGTGACATCACAGTTTGCATCACACAGTAATGTTTTTTCAGTGTGATTCACTTGTGACGCACATAACATTTACTTTTATGAATGCTTCTCTTGTGATTTCCCTGAGTTGGTTGTGTGGGAAAATGATTGTTATTGTGGTGTTCAGATGGGTTTGTGTTTTTGTGTTTGTATGGGTGCTATTTGTATGTGAAATGTTTGTCCTGTGTGTGTTCAAGTGATAGGGAGCTTGTGTTAGTGTTGGAATGTTTCGAGAAGGTAAATGTCTGAATCTGTGTGATTGTGTGTTAGGAGTAAAGAAGATTCTAAAGTTAAGCCTGAATTTAAGTCCTCAGATTTGAATGTGTTGATATAAGGAGACTTGATATGTGTGAAGAAAAATTAGATTAAGTTCATATTAGTGGAAGAGAATTAGATGAGATAGATATAGGTAGAATGGAATCCAATCAGAGTTGGTGTGGTTTTAAGAAAATTAAGTAGAAAAGGGAGTAGATTTTTTTTTAATGAGGATATATACATACTGTACAGTATAATTTATAGTACTGTAGCGTAAAAATAGAAGAAAATTAAGCGTAACTGATGAGATGAATAGAAACCAGTGTATTATTTATCATGAGTGGTGGATGATAGATATACAATAACTAACTTATATATAATAGAACTAGACTTTAGGAACAATAGTGTGGGTGAGATTAAAAAGATGAAGGCTACAGTAAAGATAATATGAGTGAGATTGATGAGAGTAAGATTAATGTGAGTGATGCTGTAGGCCCATAATGGAAGATTGGTACAACTGAGGATTTATTGATTTTTAACAATTTATTTATTGATTGAGTTTTATATTTTTGTATATTATTTATTTCTTTGGTAAATTTGAGGTGAGAGTGGTATGCATACTGTATGTTGATAATTGTAAGGTGGTGTGGATGTGAGAAGGGTAAATTTGAGAGTGGTTATGTCACAGTTTGCTCACCTTGGCACTTGTTGTTGCACTCAACCATAGCGGAGAGAATGGAGGAGGTGGAAGGTGTGATGGAGGAGGCAGTGGTGGCCCAGCGACGAGAGGGACACTCTCTGGCCACTTCACAGGTTGTGGTGGAGCATGAACCTCCATCACCACCCATCACCACTACCACTACCACCACCACCACTGCTGAACACCACCACATCACTGCACCTTCTCCTGACACTGCTGAGGTTGCATCCCACCCTGTCGTCTCCAAAGCACCTCACTCCGTCACCACCACTGAAACACCTGCCTTGGAATCCAGTGAGACACCTGTAGTTGATGAGCCTTGTGAGGTTCCAGTTTCAGATAACACTAAGGCACCAATATTTGATATAATTGAGTCACCATCCTGGGAAACCACTGACACACCAGAAATTCCCGAACCTATTGTTGCTTTAGATATCACCGAGGCAACCCCTACTGAGGCCAAGGAGTTAGCCGATAACCAACTCACTGACTCACCTCTTGTTGCTTTAGATGAGGCCAAGGAGTTTGTTGATGATAATGAACTCACTGACTCACCTCTTGTTGCTTTAGACGAGGCTAGGGAGTTTACTGATGATAGTAAACTCATTGACTTACCTGTTGTTACTTTTGATATAACTGAGGCAACCCCTACTGAAGCCATGGAGTTTACCTATGATATTGAACCCACTGACTCACCTGTTGTTACTGAGTTCCCTGATGCTGATGTTATTGTTGATTCTGATGTCACGGAAGAACCCTTTGAAATAGTTGAAATGCCTACGTCTGATACAGTGGAAGCACCAATCACTGACACCACTACCATTGATGTTGCACCCCCTGTGTTTGAAACTTGTGAAGACTATATGCTTCCTGACACCACTACCACCACCATCACCACCACTGCTGTTGCACCACCCATGTCTGATACCAGTGAGGACCTTATACCTACTGATACCATTACTACCATTGAGGGTCTAATGCCTACTGATACCATTACTACCATTATTGCTGCACCCTCTGTTTCTGACACTAGTGAAGCCCTAATGCCTACTGATACCACTACCATAGATGTCCCCATGCCTACTGACACCACTACTACTACCACAGTCCGTATGTCTCGTGTGATAACTGGTGTACCTGAAGGTGTAGAGGACCTGCTTTTTGACCTTACTAACACTACTGATGCTGCACTTGTTGTAGACAAAACTGCACTAACATTTGATACCTCCGATGGTGTCCCTCCAACAGACGTCATTACTGTTGGTGACGTTCAAACTTCTTCTGATGTTGTAACCTTCGTCGATGTCACACCCTCTGTCACCATCACCAACAACACCATCACCACCACCACCACTACCACCACCAGAAGGGTCATTACATCCATAACTGACGACACCACCCCAGGTAGAACTCAAGTGGCACCAATGAATAATTATGTTATGTGGAGCTTGACTGCGGAAAAATGAGGATTAAGGCTTGCTGAGTAATGATGTTTTATTATATGTAGAATAATGCATTGGGTAATTACTGCTCTCAAGCTTTGCCCACTTGTTAAAGCATAGAATTTTATAGATTTTATTTTCCTGTTAATGCTTCAGTAAATATGCAGTTTTTATTTATCTTTTGTTAGTTGGCACATTCAGTATACTGTACAAGATACTTTGGGAATTTGTCACAGGCAGCCACCAATCCTCCATTAAATTAAGGGGGGTAAGATATTGTTAACTGATTGATTGCTGTTGATTTCACCAAACTATACCAAGAAACAGACCACCTCTATGTAGAGTCGTAGACAGTGGATGGTTCAGTATTATTAAAGGAGGAAAAGGTTCATCACTCAAAATATATTGTTTTGTAATGTAAATTAATGTGAGAAAGAGCCTTTTCCTTGTTTGATAATACCACCGAGTGTGTTTTGGAACAGAGAACCAAATGCAAGAACATTAGTAGTGTTGCTGATGGCGTGTTTCCAGTATGATGGCTCTGTTGTTTGTCTATAAAGTCATTGTACAGGTACTACATCAACATCAACACCACCAATGTTCTTGAATATGGTCTAAAGTTTTGAGGAATTCATAGGCGACAGCAATAAGACATTACATTACCCTCCTTAAGCCGCCAGTAGAGCACCGCACGTAATCATTCTCACCGAGGGATGACTTTAGCACAGCCTCCCTACCTCTTCCTTCACGCACCCTGGCCAGCTCTCTTGTTGTGGCCACCATTGCTTGGCACTTCACTGGCCAGGGGGGGTATGTTGTCTTGCACCAGGTCGGGCATCAGGACGGAACACTCTGCTCATCCCACCTCAACTAACAAAAACAAAAACATTTCACTTGGGAACTAATCAACTCCAGATCACACACTTATCTCTTCTCTCCTTCTCACTCCTCAGCCTGTCTCAATATTGCTTGTATATCAAAATCAGAAGTATATATGTCTTTATTGGCTGTTTGTGTATGAGTGTGCTATTAGATGGTAAGTGTTCTCTGGTAATAATTGTACTTTTTAACTTCAGTGAGACACAGCTTGCCCTCCTTGGGTTAGGTATCATGCACTATAATTACCATCAGTTGAATAGGAATGGACTTCATTTATGAACAAATTATTTGGGAGAAGATTAAAGTAATATTTTTGAGTTGCTACAATGGGATTTCAAAATGTTTACTATTCGTTAGACTTCTCCATTTAATGTAACTTTCCAAATATCACTTTCATCACAATTGCATTATAACTTACTCATATCCCAGTTAGAGATATATAACACCACAAAAGTACATAGTTGTACTGTAAATGTAAGAAATTTTTCCACACATTAATATTTATGGACAAAACTTCTTATAGTAAATCATCTTTTATTAGGAAAAGTAATCCTTTGAGAGCTTTGGTAAAATACTGTATATAGTTTCACTTATGTAGTGACAGACTGAATGAATGAGCGAGCTGTGTGTATCTGCATGAATTGGTTGCAAAAAACTATATTGTAAATGAATATTGGTGATGATATTTTTCTATTGAAAATATCACAAGCACTGTTTCCTGGGTAGGTTTTTGTCATGTTCATGACTTGTTAATCTACATTATTATTGTTGTAGCAAACTTCATACATTTTGATCAACTATTGCATCTTGTCTTGCTCCTTCAACCTTAAAATTCTTGATACAGTACCTACTAGTGCTGTACAGTAAAGCAATGTGACTTTAAATATTTTTGGTACTCTATAATATAGTGATCTAAAGAATAAATTAGTAATTTAGTTAGTATAACATCTGGTTACCCAATGTTAAGGTCCTATATACAGTACAAAAAGAAACACTGTATGAGTAGATGCTTTTACACTGTATTGAATTGACAATATATAGATCTGATTATAAGGGTTATGAGGTCAGAGCAATACTTTGTAAAGGCTTCCACTTGTGGTGTATCTTTTAACATTAATACAGTATCATGAACAACCTATGCCTGTCACACATGCTTACTGATGTGCTTAACCCTTGTATACTGTATCATGTAACTGCTAATGAGTGATACAATGCATGTTATGTCTTCTCTGTTTTGTGTGGATGTACAATACACCTGCTTCCTCTGTCTTCCTTACTTGCATGAACTGCTAAGGTTACCTTCTGAGGCAGAGTGAAAGAGAAGGGCTTCACACCACCAACCTAAATGTTACTATTCCTTGTTATGTGCTTGACTGTGACCCTAAGCTGTCAACACTTCCTGGTTATTAATCATTTCAGGTATTCAGGCTGAACTTATTGGTAATGTTTTGCTTGTCTTTCCACTATCACCATTATCTTTTCTTCAGCATTATGTACTATTCTGTATAATCACTAACTTTTAAGGTCTGTACTTTACCTGCATTTAATATAGTTATATTTTATTATGTATTGTACTGACTTTGTTTCTTATACTGTATACAGTATATATATATATATGTACTGTATTATTAGAATAACAAGGATATTTTAGCAGAATACAACTTTCAAAGGTGTATTCTTTTTCATAGTGTAGGAAAATTTGGATTTATTTAGGTAATAAACAGATAGGTAATATTGAAAATCATATATATATTTTTTTTGTTATACAGGACAGGTATAGTCGTCAGGTTTGGATTTGTTGAAAAGTTGTCTTCAACTGTATTTTACAATATCTGTAAAGACACCTCAAACACGGAGTACAAAGTCATATTTGAAATATTCAATTGAACATGAATGAGTCCCATAAACTTACTACCATACTGTAGATATCCAGTGTAGTTATGAGCAGCCTCACAGGGAACTAATCTAGGGCATTGGAAGGTGGTATGCAGTCAGTGAAGCCCCAAGACATTCACCACCACTACACCACCTCCCCTGGTAATAAGATCAAGCCTGGGGAAGTAACCTCAATCCTCTTCTCAAATGTGATTACTATTTGGTGTGGGAGGGAATGCTGAAACTTCTTTCAAAATTTGCCTTCAACATTTCCTCATGTTTGTACAGCTGTACAAATTGGACAAAAATTTGACAAAATTAAGCAGTTACAGTAATACATCACTTGCTGTGTACACTGAATAACTACATTCTGTACAGGTGAACATTTATATATGGTGTAAAATAAAACAACGGCCTCAATAACAACACGAGAGCCAAAGATTATACTGTACATAATAACACCCTGAATTGGAAACTTGATAGAAGGTCCAATAATCAGTAGATGCATCTGTTTGCTTTCCAACATCTAAAATAGGATCACAAGGGAGTCAACACTAGTGAGACTTTCTCCCTTATTAGTTTTCACATAGTTGTTTGATAATACAGTAGTTATTCATTGCTAGAACCATAAAGATATAGGACATAGGATAGTTAGTGTATATAGTACAGTGTAGATTTCTATTAAGATGTAAATTGTAGGAAATATCAGTAAGAATTGTCTTATGTTTTACAAATTTTCCATGTTTGCACTGTTTTGATAATGTTACATTTATATAGCTTAATTCTGTTACATTGAAGTTATACAAAATAATGGTACTTTATTCAGTAAAATTAACCTCTTTAAAGACCTAAAGCAAATCTATTCTGTCCTTAACCACAACGAATCAAAATAAATCACCTGCACATACAATAATTTCTTTGCACATAAAGTAAACTAAACAAAAATGTCTTGAAACTGCCATATTTTTCAAGCAAACTAAACAGACAATCCTTGAAACTGACTTTTTTATTTTCCTCTCTCTCTCTCTCTCTCCAATCGTTACCCTTGTCTGATGTGAACAAACCTCCCCCAGATGGTTTCACTCAGACGTCTGTAGAGTCCCGCCAGACGACCTCTAGCCGGGGCCCTGCTGAAGTGTTGCCTCCCGGTGGTGGTGACGATGCCGACACTCACCCGCTGACACAAGGTATGTATGTATGGCTGTGGTCCTGTGTTCAGGTATTGCCGTCTGGGGTCCATATGCAGAAGTCATGGCTTGGGCAATTGAGGACCAACCTTCCGGACATGTCAAAGGGCCATATTCAACAACATTCATGGTACATATGATTGTGTAGTACCGGTACGATGGCTCCATAAACAAACAGAGTTGTCGTATCTGTACAGTACTACGCCATTGTCAACACCTTGGATGTTCTTGAATACGTCCCAAAGCGGTATGGAAATTCAATATGCAATTATGGTAAAAAATGATAGGTTTCAGTCTAGCATTTTTGTCTGGGTACATTTGAACTCTCTTGGAAGGCGGGATTTCAATTTTGATGACTGGTATGATGGCTCCATAAATTTTATAAAGTCTGTGGAGACATTGTGCTTGATATTGACATTGCTTGACTCATGAATATTCTTGTATATGGTCCCACAACACACATTTGAGGAGTGAGGAACTTCACCAGAGGAAAAGATGAAGGAATTGGTGATTTGGAGACTAATGATTCTTTCATACTTGAAAAATGTATGCTTTGAATCATAGAACATGTATTGTTCTTCTGAACAAAGTACAGTAATGTAGTATTATAATTACAGTTATTATCATATAAATATATTGTACTATTAACAATTATTGTATCTATGCATTGACCAAAGAAATCCTGAGCAGTTCCTCTCTTCTCTTGAATGTGGTGACAACACAAAATTATCTCTTACCTCTGACTGACTATGTTTTGCAGTCTTCGTCCTGTAAGCAACAAACATTATTTTACAGCCAGATGAAGAATCTATCTGTTTGGCTCAGTTATAGTGACTGGAAGCATAGATAAATATCCAATACCGTGATAATGATGATGTTCCAATGATGAGGTTTATTTTTGTTTTTGTTGATTGTTTAGGTTCTTCAATGATTTGCAGTTTGTTATTTTTTCCTTGGTTTGTGCTTTGGTTTTTTCTCACCGACATATCCATCACTGATGCAACTCTAGGAAAGAAACATGCTACATGCTATAGTGTAATGTTGCTACTGTGGTTCTCGATAATATTTTCCGTGTTGTTTGTGTATAATAAGTTGTTGTTATAGTTGTGCTTTGTTCATACATACATTTTGTGCTTAATTCTCATCACACACACACACTAGCTAATGCAACTAATATGTGTCTGAATATTATCACTTTGACTAAAACTGCATACTACTACAAGAAAAACTAATGGATAATAGAAAACACTTCATTGCAACTGAAGATTAGTTTAGTTTTCCATTCCTAAATACTTTCTACAGTACAGTAAGCATATTTTTGGTTTTTGGTTAGTTATATTTTTACGTTTTTGTATACCGTATATATTTTTTCTATGTCAGTCAAGCCATACCTACTTTCCCACACACCATAAATAAATTTGATTGCTCCTGGAAATTACCGTAAGATATTCACCAGCAGCATCGTACAGTACACACAGGCACGTCACTCAGGATATGGATATGAATAGTGATCAGAAGTTGTCCTGCTGTCTGATTCACTACAGTGGAATGTCATAAATTTGGAATATAGTTTATGGAAATATGAAGCATCTGAGTTACTTAAGCTGGAATTAATATTGATGTAATATGTATTTTTCTATGAGCCTGTGTGTATAAAATAAAATATAAAAATGCAATGTGCTAGATCATCTGGGTTATCCCACTGTGTTACTATGACAGTGAATATAAATGTTTGACACCTCATGGCATAAAAAGGCAATAATTTTCAACAGAGTTTATTATTATTTTGCTGGGTACACTAGGTTCTGAGAATCTAAATCATATCTGATATTGGAGGAGGTCGGAGCTACTTATCCTACTGCACAGACAGATAGATGAACAACCACAAACACCACAAATTAGTACTGCATATATAGATCCTTATCGTTGACTCAGTAACTTAAAATTTTGTTTCAAGTAAATCTACCTTTTGTTGTTTTAGGAAGCATAGAGAAATACAGTATGATCATTAACATGCAGTTGAAATGTTCTTAAGTTAAGGAAAGAATATTTTAATTAATTTATTTCTACTTGGCATTGTAAAACGGCCAACATGGTTTTGTGTGTGTGTGTGTGTGTGTGTGTGTGTGTGCAATGAATGCAATTTTGGAATGGTAACACCATCAAAGTGGGGGTGTATATTTTTTTGGAAACTGAAGTACTGTACTGTACAGTATTATCCTTCAGGCCTGTAAATAACTCTGAAATAGGCTTTATTCTCATTAACCTAAATACAAGATGATTGAAGGTGATGGGGAAGCCAGTGATCTATGATGGTGTAAGGAAGCAGGAAGCAGAAAAATAATGACCTTACAGTTATATGGCTTCATCCCTTGGTCAAACAATAGTGGGTTGGAAGAAAGTATAGTTGAAAATAATAATAATATATAAGGGACTATGGTTACTCAGAATACAGTATTATGGTATTTAATATTTGACAAGTATTACTGTTACAGTATTGATAAACCTTTAATATATAAGGTGATGAAGGAAATAAAGGATAGAGAGAAATGATGTGTAAAGTGGAGATAACAGTATGGAGAAGTGATGACGAATCAGTTTTGAGAGAGATTTATGATATATTGATTGAACATTGAGGGAAGAGAAGGAACAGGGTAAGGTTGTGGAAGAGGGGGTGGGAACAGGGGGAGAGGAGGAAGAGAGGGGGAGTGGAGTCAGAGAGGGGGAGTGAAGCTAAGTGCATCTCAGCTTCACACAGCACACACTAGTCAGTCATGTCCGGTTCTTGCTACAACACACGTCTCTGTATTTAACCGTTTCTCACACTGGAGTTTACTTGCACATAAAGGGAGAACTTCTAATATTATCCTCCGTATATATTTGTGTGAAAAACAGACAGTCACCGAAAGGGGTGTAGTAACTTTTTGACCTAAGTAGTGGAAAGTGAATTTGTCGAGACACATCATCTTACTGCTAAATAGGTAATGTATCTAATCTGTTATACTGTATATGTGTATGTAATTTAATTGATGTTCATATGAATACAGTATTTGAGGAATTACTTCTTGCTCTGGAGAAATACTGGATTAATATACTGTAGATATCGGATGAAACACTTACCAAGTGGCCAACAACCATGGATAGGCTTGTGTGTGTGTGTGTGTGTGTGTGTAATATAAGAATGGTTTGTATTTACAGTACAGTGTAGAAAAACAGCAAATTGAATATACATGTGTGACTGCATTTGAGAAAAAAAAATGAAACAATGCTCCATGTTGGACTCTTTGAAGCAATGCCAAGTATTTTATCCTTAACATTTTCTTTATATTACTAATTTGTTGGTGTACAGATTAACACATGTTATGGGTCCATTGCTGATCCTTTTTGGGAAATATACTGTAGTATATTTATAGCCAACCATACTGTAGCAACCTGAAGGCTAAGGCTGGTGTTATTAAAGTATTTCTGAGGAAAAATTCTCTTCATTGCTCACTTTCAATTATTTTGCGATGTGAAGTTAGCGACGAAGCGCCTTGTCCTCAAAGAAGAAGTTTGATAATACTGTACCCCATGAAAGTTGAGGTTGGCTACAGGGGCAACTCAACACATGAAAGAACTACATAGACATGGAGACATTGGCCTCCAAAGCTGTTTAAGTACAAGGTGGTCTATAAACTTAACAGACATTACACACATTTGTTCATAGAGGAATAATGGTTTGGATGGTAGGAGTAAGTAGATGGCAAGGTAGGAAGGAGTAAGGCCTGGGACACACTGGTGCTTTATTGTCACTATGCAAACTGTATGGTAATACTGTATATATTTTGTCTACCATTGTGGGTTTTCTTTGTTTTCACATCCTGCTACTGAGTGACAAGTGTGTGTCATCTTTGTGTGTCATCCATAAAGCTCCTGTGTGTCTTGGGTCTATAGGGGGACAAGTTGATGGTAAGGGGTTGACAGGTTAGTTAATTCGATTGAGAGCATAAGGGACTGGCAGGCTCAGAGGACCTAGCCTACTTTGCTTGTGTATCGAGGGGACAATCACTATAGCTATAAGTCACAATATCCAACATATACTTGTTATGTACCAGCAGTATACATTACTATATTAAAATTTTCTGCAGTGCAGGAAGAGAAGACAGAAATATTACTATGGGTTTGTGTTTTTTATGTTATATTTAATTTGGAAGACAATAATATTGTTACAGGTTTTTTGGGGAGAGAGATTGTATAACAAGAAAACACAAGTGTCGTTTGGACAGGAAACCATAAAAGAGAAAGAGGCTAAGTACATTATGCTGTAGATTATGTGAGAAGAAAAAAACTAAAGGGACTAAGATGTAAGTGGCTGCTTCTGATTCTAACAAACTGTTGTGCTGTCATTTATGTAGGTTTTATGATGCAGTTAGATTCCATCAGTCAACAAAAAATTTCCAACAAAGTGTTTTCCCCCTTTTAACAAAAATGCAATATATCATATTATTATTATTTTTTTCTTGAACTCTATAAGGAGAAAAGATCAATCAACATCAAATTTCCAGCCAAATTTCATCCCCCTTTAAACAAAAAAACTTTACAGTAGATCATATTATTTTCTATCTCTATCTCGGAATACTGTAAATGTTAGTTGGTGATTCGCTCTCCCTCCAATCCGACTCACACAGGTCAGTGAGGTGAGCAGTTGTGTCTTGCCTTGGCTTCCCTTACTCAGCGCTCACCTCATACGGCTTACCTCAGAGCTTACCCCTCAACCTCACTCGTCTCTCCCTCCCTCCCTCCCTCCTTCCCTCCCTCCTACCCTCATCCACCTTCAGAGCTTCCCCCTTGACCCCCACCTCTCCTCTCCCCTCCTCTCCCTCCCTCTCCTCTCCCTCCCTCTCCTCTCCCTCCCTCTCCTCTCCTCTCCTCTCCTCTCCCTCCCTCTCCTCTCCCTCCCTCTCCTCTCCCTCCCTCTCCCTCCCTCTCCTCTCCCTCCCTCTCCTCTCTCCCACCCTCACACACACGTAACATTAATGGCCTCATCCCCAGTTTGGCTTCCACATTGTCAGCCGGATGTTTATGAGAGTAATCGAGTTTGTTTTTATGGGGCCAAGCTTGGGAGTTATTTCTTATGAGCCAGCTGTGTTTTTTCTCGCTTTGGAGACAGACAGGTTTCATAGCTATATTTGACATGTAGGGTTATTATGTATCTGATCATATGGTCTCTAAAACTTCGTAATTTATATGGCTTATGGACACTTCAAACTGGCAATTTTATCTTTTGTCAAGTAGGTACAGTATAGATAAATATTAACACACCAGGAATCTTTTTGGAGATGGATTTTGGGTGCTCTTTCTGTCTTCAGTTGACCAACGTCTATTTCTGATTACTGTAGGTTGTGATGAACTGATGCCAGCTGTGTTTTCTTGACAACTAGTGTTAGGGAGGAAACTACATACATGTACAGTATAGTAATTGTCATCTAAACCCATTATATACTGTACATCAAATGATCCACAGTTGTACTTGGCAATACTTTGTGAAGGAAAACTATATAAAAATTATAATTGTGACAGATGAACCTGTTTCTATGTAAGAGATTCACTCGTCACATTCACTGTTTCATAAAGTTTCATTTCATAAAGTATTGTCTAGTAACATGAAAACAATAATTTACAACAGTAGGATTAGACATATTTCTTTCTTATGAATTGAACTGTTGCCCTTTTTATTGCTTGTGTGAGTGACAGCAATATTTTTGTGCTCACATGCTCACCTTTGACTCTGCTTCTCACATTGTTGCAGCATTATATTTATCTAGATATAGGCTAACCAATTCTCTTATATTGCCTTTTATAATAGTAATATCACTTTCCACTGCTTTCAGTACACTTTTATTTGTATAGTAATATGATTGGTATATTTGCTGATTATTCTAGTTTGATTTGCTTTGTTTATGTATGGCTAATAATTATGATTTATGAAAAGTAGGATTTTTGTGTACTGTACCAGTGATATATTGAGCTTATGTGTATTTAGTTTATCATCTTTATATTTACTTAGATATCTATATAATATGTGTCCCCTCCCCAACACTTCAGTAATGCCTCTCATGTTACATAGGAGCATAGAAAGGATTAAGGGGATAGTATACTTTTGGTTCATTGGAGTGCCTTGATTCCTCCTAAGTAAGCCAGGAACCAGGATCAGATGAACTATTATAATGATGTCTCGTTGCTTGGAATAGTTTGGAGGAATCAGTGAGTTGCTCCAGATTTACCAGTGCTGTACCTTCCCCTTAAATAGCGAATCAATTACCAGAGCTAGAAAAAAAAAAAAAAATGGAAAATGTTTAAATTGATTGTGACTGGTAGATGAGTATTTTTGAGTTTGGGTCTGTCGGGAGGGAGAAAAAAATCATTCAAGTTTGTCAGTTGTTGAATGGACTGATTTATTAGTCAACCCTTGGTGTAGTTTGTTATATTTGTACTGTACTAAATATATAATAACATTGAAATAGAGTACATTTGTCTCTATACCAGTTACTCTTGAGACTGAACTGGTTGTGAGTATTTTTTAGACTAAATATATATATTTAGTGTCTTTGTAAATGTAAATCCAGCACTTTAACTCCCTCCCCTCCACCACTTTCAGCATTAATAGTTATATATATATATACTGTAGATATATAGAAAGTCCTTAGTTCCCTGTCTTTTAACTCTGATACATGACAAAGACTTGGACAAAGGTTCATATGCAAGAAAACTGATTGGCCTAGTTAGTGACATTGGTGAGTATTAGTACAGAAATTCTATATTTTAATGTATGGAACTGTTGCACTAAAAATCATCATTGTCTACTGAGCCTAGTCCATAAATATTTTGCATATGGTTCATTGAGACAATATGCGAGAACATTGATGGTGTTGGTGATGGTGGTGTGGTAATGGTAGGCTACAGTGACTGAGGAGTGTGTCTATACAGTCATCTTACTGTTACTACACCAACATCAACAACAACAACAACATCAGTGATATTCTTGAACATGGCTCCATAGTGTCATGAAATTTTGTTAGATCCCCTCTATAGTGTTTGTGTGTCTTTGTCATCCCTGTCATATTTTACTGGCCCTCCCTTGTAACTGTATTCCCCTGCCATAACTACTATAGCCCCCTTCATCTCCCCCTGACCCCCCCCCCACCCCCCCCAAACTCTAGTGTATAGGTGGAACTAGATCAGACCTGTTTATTTTTGCTGAGCATTGAATTTATTGCTCTTGTGTGACCCTGTGTTAGCATCAGCTCCTCCTCCTCCTCCTTCTCCTCCTCCTCTTCCTTCTCCTCCTCCTCTTCCTTCTCCTCCTCCTCTTCCTTCTCCTCCTCCTCTTCCTTCTCCTCCTCCTCTTCCTTCTCCTCCTCCTCTTCCTTCTCCTCCTCCTCTTCCTTCTCCTTCTCCTTTTCCTTCTCCTTCCATCTTTACCTTATCTTCCTCCTCTTCCTTTTGCCACCTGCCCTCTACTCATTGTCATAATGTTATACTCTCCTACACCCTTTCATTATTCTTCCTGTTTTCGTCTTTGCATCTTTTCCTGCTCATTTAGTGCAGCATTTTTTCATACTACCTGTACTTCATTCTGGTGTTTTACACAAAATATTCTGTTTATATACAGAATTTCTACCACTTCTTGTCTAAATTCTTTCTGTTTGCCATCTAAATACTCTGGATATACTTGTTGCAGTTTCATTTCTAGTAACATTTTGAAGGAATCCATAGTCTTCAGTTCACAAAAACATCTTGGCTTATACTGTACACTGCATCCTATCACAGTTAAATGTGCAATTATTTCTGTCTTAACTTTTTTTTTTCTCTCAGTTCCCTTTTCTTCAATTTTTATTTTGGTGTTTAATTTTTTCAATTACTGTACATTCCTTGTTTCCCATTTTTCTTCAATATTCCCTCTCATATTCCTTGTAATCTTCATCATAATGTTTTAATTCTTTGCCTCAGCATAGCCATTCTCTGTCTCCTATTTTCTCAACTACTGTACAGTATTTTCTATATACTGTACAATAAAGTACTGATTTTTCTTATTTCAAGCATTTTGTCATGATTTTTGTCTCAATCATTTTATTATTTATTGAACTCTTTTTCACCTCTATTCTTGATCTGTAAACTTTTCTCCTGGATACTTTTCTTACTCTGCTACAATATATCCTCCTCATTTTCCCACATTTTATTTACCTTGCTTTGTCCTTAATTTGTCTTCCATCCAGTACTGTACTGTACTGTACATCCCTTACCCATCCCACACCGCACACCCAGTCTCCCTCCCTCATAAGTGTTCACATTCACCAGCTTGTACAAAACCAAGCCTACACACCAAGTGCCTTAGAGATCAATACACACCTGACTTGTCTCAAGGGATTAAATCAAGCAGCAGTTTTACAACAGTATTGACTTTTTTTGTTGCATTGTACAGTAGTTCTTTCTCTCTTTGAAAGGGATAAGACGTTCACAACTTGAGGGCAACTGATTCCTCCTGATGGTACCACAAAACAGATTATCTAAACTGAGTTAGTTTGTTTCTCAATATATCTTGGAGGAATTGATAGCTTCCAGGTTATCAAAAACATCTTCCCCTTTTTAGTATACAGATTCTTCCTACCTTTGTAAATATATATTTTTTAATGGACAGAAGCTTGATTTGTCTTTCCAGCTATCATTTCCCTCTGAGACAAAGTTTTGGCATTGTAAAATTAAATCATAATCTGCAAACTGTCATCATAAGAAATTACTAAGACACAAATTAAGTAGTTTCCTGTTATAGGTGCTGTCTTTCATATCTGTGCTTTTATGAGTTTTTTTCTGTGCTGTTTCTCATGTCTGTCTTCTCTATCCTCAAGCATGTTTACTATTTGGACTGACCTTTACTTTGGACACAGTAAATACAGTACTGTAGTTGGCTGTAGATTGATAAATGAAATAATGTAGTTTGAGTGGCTTTTTATACTTTAGAGCTTTTTTATTTGTTTATCTTACCTTTTGTACTGTATTATGTTTTTATATATTATGGTTTTTTTGTTAGATAGTTGTAGTACAATGTTAGTGTCTGTAAATATTAGCAAGTGTGACTAGTGTTATGATGCTACAATAGAATTTCCTTGGAAGCTTCTATACATCTAGGGGTCATATACAAGAAGATCCGTGGTGTTGACGGTGGCGTGGTACCGGTACAATGACTCCATAGACAAACAATAGAGTCATCATATCTGTACCACGCCACCGGCAACACAATGATTGTTCTTGCATACGGACCAAGGTATTCCAAGTACATAATTGAAGGAAAGGAATGGATGGGTGGGTCTTTTAAGATGAAAGCTTAAAATACATCAGAATATTTATATAGGAAGACATTGTAAATTATATCGTAAGTGGAAACATAACAGGTCTCCTAGGGTAAAAAAAAAATATATATATACTGTATATATACAGTATATATAAAAGCTTGTGGAAATGTGAAGGTTGAGATTAAAAATCTTGGATTATTGTCGTGGAGCAAGAACCTACTGCACGATGCTGGCATGAACAGACTATTACTGTACAGGGTATGGATGGATGAAGGTTCACTGCAACAATCACATAGAGCCCCTTGCTTCACACACCAAACTTAATACAGTATCATGCAACTACCGAACAGCTTATTTTTTATTTTGTTTTATTTTTTTTCATCCCTCCTCTGGCATCACTTTTTGTCATGTGCAATGCTATGTATCACTTCCCATTGCCATGTTTTCATCGTTGCTTTGGTGCAAGTTTGGTTGGTGGTGCATTGTGGGTTGTGTTGTAGAGTTCGTGCTTTAATATCACTGCCAGTTTTACAATACTGTACCACCACCACAAAAACAACAACAACAATCACCACCAGTTATCAATATTGTTATAGTAATCACCTCTAGGTATTTCACTGCTGCCAAGCCAACACTACCACCACCACCACCACCACCACCATCATTCACTCACCCACACTACTATCACTGTTGTCACTTCCACCACCACTGTTACCATCATCATCACCACCACCACCACCCTTGCTTCTCCCACTGTCCCCCCTGCCCCAGTATGGAGGTGGGAGGAGGGAAGATTGATAGCACAGGTGTAGAGGCATTGCTCCTGTGGCCCCTGGTGATGTGTCTGACTTGTTCTTCTGTGGCAGCGTTAACCCAGCAGCAGACAGCACACCAACCCTGCCATGTCCAGCCCTATGAACTCCACCCACAACATGGCCAACAAGAAGTTATAACACCCGACGAACCCTCAGCTAAGACGGAGGAGCGAGGTTGCAGCCCTATCACTGTGTTGGAAGGAAGGGGTAAAGGTGGACCAGGCAGCCCTGGTCAGGATAGTTCAGGACAAGGAAGCCCTGGACGGGGCAGCTCCCACACTGTGACCACAACCACCAGTTGGGGAGCTCCCCTCTCTACTACTACCAACATCCAGATTTGTGACCAGGATGACTCAAAGTGCCTCCACCTCACACTCATGTCAGAAAGTCACCTTACTCTTCATCCTGGTCATGTACTACAACATCTTGCTCAACAAGAGGCTCAACATACAAACCAAAGCACTGATGGATATCAAGAGGGAGAACAGCAACTGCAAGATTCAAAGATGATAGAGGATACAGGTGCAGCAGAAGATCTTATAGAATCTGAAAAAACTGTCTTACAAAAGCAAGAGATAAAAGCCTTAACAGAGGTGGAGGAATGTGAGGAACAACCAAAGGAGGCATGTGATTCAGAATGCCATCCCTTGGAAATTAGTGGAGAAGAACCAACATCCAATATTAACACAGATGTCCATGACAGTACTGATAAAGAAGGAACAGTTAGTGATGGTGTTCACAGACGTTTGAGTCCTAATGATTCAGACAGTAATAAGGTGTTTACTGTAACTCAGGAAGTCAATAGGTTAGGTGAGATGTTAATAAATTCAGCCCAGAGTACCTTGATGGAGGAGCAATCAACAAGAGTGGGTGAATATAGCCAGGTGCCTTTAAAGGACAGAATAGAAGGTGAAAGGAGTGAACCCCAGTTAGTGGAGGAAGGCACAGCACCATTATGTGATACAAGAGTATCATTAAGTAAAGACGATACTGTTGCAGCCGTTGAGGTCACAGCATCATCAGCACATCGACCCACAACACTTATGATCACTTCGAACTCTAACGAATCTTCAGACGACACAGAGTGCACAACGAACGACCCCACCAGAGATGGCGGGGAACACGACACAGCTGACTCTCTGAAGGGGAGGTTTGCTGTGAAGGAGCAAGAACAAGAACCACAACATGTGGCAGCTGCTGAGGGTGTGACAGTACCAGGGGAACGTCACCTCAGTAGTGAAGGAGGTGCAATACCTCGGCCAGAGCGGCCAACGAGACCTGCACCTCGTACCACCACGCTGGTGAAAGTGAAAGTAGAGAAACGCCCAATTGGCAGCCACAGAAGTGGCCACGAACACCAGGTGGTGAAAGCACCATCAGTAGAAGAGGAGGTGAGGGGACTTATGCAGGAGGTGAAGGAAGCCACCAGCCAAATAAAACAGGAAGTGAAGGAACTGAGGCAGGCAGATACCCCAACCCCTGACACCCCTACCCCTCTGAGGGAATTCAAGGAGTTCCTAAACCGTGAAGAGGAACAGGAACAGGAACGGCTGCCCACCATCACTGAAACCTGCCGTGAGAATGAGGATGACACAGCTCCACCTAGCATGGGAGGTGAGCACTGTCCACCCACCCTCTGCCTGCACCTTAGTCAGGCCGTGGGTGAACAGGAGCCATCCCTCCTGTCCCAGGTTACTGGGGATGAGAGTAATCACCCAGATAGTGGCTACTCCACCCTGGAGGGCCGGTATGCTAGGCCAGTTGAATCACCCTCAGCTGTCAAGTATGCTCCTTCCTGCAGTGAAATGGTCCCAGAGGGATACTTTGATGATCCTAATATTAAGTGCGAACTTGAGAGTCCCTCAAGCTATGTAGATTTAAGCGAGTTGTACCCTGTAGGTAGTGTAGATAGTGCTCCCTTACCCAGCTCTGAGAAACAGGGTAGGTCTAAGTTTAAATCCTTCCTTAAAAAGGTTCGTAAACTTACTTCTAAAAGTAGTTCTAAGAGTCCTTGTAGGACAACTGAAAGCCAGGGAGAATATCAGGTAGAAAGAGATATTATGAAACAAGTTGAACAAGATAATTACGCGGCTATACATGTAGTGGGAGACAGTGAATCTAATGGGGAGATAGCTGTATTGGAGAAAATTGAAGGGACTCCACCACCGTCTCAGGAGTTAGCCAAACGTGAATCATCTAAGAAGAAAAGAAAAAAGCGCCTCAAGAAACAAAAGTCCAGGATTGAAGAGGAAGGGGATTTTGTAAATAATTTAGGGGATATAGGAAATACTAATGATTTATCTGTAGACGTGAGCAGGGAAGGTGAAAGAGTAGACTGTCAGCCTTCACTTTCATCTTCACCATCAAGTTCACCAACCATTCACACACAAAATGTAGAAATTGAATTTGTAAAAACATCACAGGTAGTAACACCAAATGCAGAAATGTCAGCAGAAGATACATTTAAACCAGAAACACAGCTTACTGATTTACAGTTCATAGAAGATTCACCCACAGAGTCATCACTCACAGACATGCAGGAAACAAAGACTTTACCTTCAGATAATTCATTGTTAGAAGTAAGAACTCTTAAAACATTGTTCACAAGTGCTCTGTCTTCCGAAAGATCAACCATAGAGTCTCTGTCCACTGAATCTTCAAATTCAGATGCATCAGTTATAGAGGTAGTAGCCTTAGAAACATCTGTCATGGAGGCAACAGCCATAGAACCATTTGATATACTTATTCAACCCACAGAAACAATAGATACAGAGGTTATAACTTGTACAGAACTATCAGCTTCAGAGACATTATCCTCTGTTCCATATACCACAGAGATCATGTCCTCAGACACATGTACCACACAGATACTGTCCTCTGATTCATGTACCACGGAGATACTGTCCTCTGATTCATGTACCACGGAGACACTGTCCTCTGATTCATGTACCACAGAGATACTGTCCTCTGATCCATGTACCACAGAGACATTGTTTTCTGATCCATATACCACAGAAGTAATGTCCTCAGACATATCTGCCACAGAGATACCGTCATCAACCACAGAGACATTGTCCTCTGATCCATATTCCATAGAGGTACTGTCCTCTGACACATGTATCACAGAGGTACTGTCCTCTGACACATGTATCACAGAAGCACTACCATTAGACACATGTATCACAGAAGCACTACCATTAGACACATGTAACACAGAAGCACTACCATTAGACACATGTAACACAGAAGTACTACCATTAGATACATGTGTAACAGTAACTCATATGGAATCATCTATAACAGAAGTGTTACTACCAGAAGCATCAGACAAAGATACCATGCTCAAAGAATCATCACTTATGGAAATTTTTCTCACTGAAACATTAGGTGACAATATAATAAGTAAGGAAGAAGAGAATGAAAGTGAATGTTCTTTGATACAAAAAGGGACTGTAGACTTGATGTGTGGTACTTCAGTGAATAATGAGGAATATGTTGTGAAGGATGTCATGGATGCAATTCCTGTAGAAGAAATAGAAGATGAAAAACCAGATATGGAAGAGATAGCACCTTTTACAGTACCGGTCAGTTGTGAAATGCTGATTTCCGAGACAGAACTTGCTGGATTGAAGTTCAGTGATCATCTGACTGTGGACCTAAGAGGTATTAGTGTGAGGGATTCCACCACCACCTCAACAGAAGTGTTAGGACCTGAACAGGATAATTCTGAAGTTACATCCAACACAACCATTTCCAAACATTTTAAGAAGAGCATCAAGGGTGAACATGAAATCCTAGATGATTCTTTTGGTTTTGAAGTACCCAAGAAAAGTTCTACACAACCTTCTTGTTCTCTCTTGCAACAGTCACCCTATTCACTCTTTGAAGCCTATGAAGTTACCCCTCCATCAAATGACTTGGATCAAGATGAGGATGATTACATAGAACTCCCTGACACAGGACTTGTAGAGATTCTTGAAACTGTGATGGAGGTGGATGAGTCAGACATGGATGAAACAGAAGAGGAAAGAAAACAGGTGATGTCAGTGATTGGAGAGGAGGAAGAGGATGATGAAAATGAAGATGATGATGATGATGGTGTCACTCTATACCAACAGGAAATAGATGACAAACTGCTCGAGAGTGACCGTAAATCTAATATTGATGTGGAGAAAATGTGGATGTCTGAAATGGAGAGAGAAAGGGATGAGTTTAACAGTTCTGATGATAGTTGTACACCACTTATTACTGAGGATAATCAAGAGGAAGAAATTCAACTCCTCTCTGATACTGACATCAAAGCAATGAGCACCACCACAGCAATCACAGAGGTAGTTAGTCCTGCCAGTATATTAACAGATTCTGAAACTAGTGTGGAAAGAGAGAAAATTTCCATAGGTGAAATTGCTGTGAAAAAGATGCAAGCTTCAGTAAAAAGTAAGAGGTTGAAAGCAATATGCCAGGAATTTATAAAAAGTGGCAAAAGTAAAATTGAAACTGATGCAAGGACATCAGTCATCCCTATTGAAGAGGTGGTGAGATTTGGACACCAGAGTAAACCACACCTTGCTGAACATCATGAAGCATATCAACAACATGAACCAACAACAAATGAATCCTTAAGAACTGAGGTAGAGGAAGAAGCTTTACACCAAAGTGTCCTCAAAATTCAACCGTGTGCAGCTGTTGATAGTGATAATGAGAACAGTTTCCCTGAAGACTTCCCAATAACCGTCCCAGACACCGAAGAATCAGACACATGGTTAAAGACTATCAGGGAGTACCAGTCCCTCACAGCTGCCAAAGTTTCAGATGTAAATAATAAAGATTTAACAACACTAGGGAGAGATGATGATGATGAAGAGGAAGGTGATGATGATGTGTTTGAGGAAGTAATGACTCAGGATATTCATGAAAGGGAGACGGAAGGAGATATAAAGGTTAATGAGGAAAATCTAAGTGTGAACAAGGAGGACTGGGTTATGGATGTAATGAGGGGATTGAAGGAAATTCATGGGTTTGGGGAAATGCCTTCTCTTGCCAAAAGCCCGACACAGCAGGAGACAGATCCGGTTACCACTGAAAGTAACACTGTCTTGTCTGATGAAGATACCAAACAAGAGATTCAGGAAGAGGAGGTAATTGATTATAGGAATTTGCCTCAAGGAGAAACATATTTAAGTGAAAGTCAGGAGCATACAAGTCACCTTGTAGATGATACTTCACAATCCATAGAAACAACATCTGGTTTAGATATTGGTCAGGAAGACATCCAGATTCACAAAATACCCGTGACAGTCAGTGAAAATATTGTTGAGCTTTCTATTGTAGACAACTTGGAGGCAACATCAGAACAAGTTACAGATCATTCATCAAATATAGTGGAAGAGACAAGTGATGCTCTCAAACAAAATTTGCCCCATATAGTAGATGAGGAAACAGCTTTGAATTGTGAAACACTTCCAATAGAAAAATCTGATATTTGTAGTCTTGAGGAAAGCTGTGAAATATTGCAACAAGAGGATGATGATGCTCAACAGGAATTTAAGTTTTCTGGTCCAGTCACTAGCATTGACAATGAAATATTGGAACTAAATGGAAGAGAAGATCAGAGGTTAGAGTCAGTGTTACAAGAGCCAGTTGATGTAGATATTGATAATGAAATACAAGTAAGTAGTGAAAATCAAGTACAATATGAACCTGTAAGGAATGATGATGAGTGTATGAATGAGACCAGCGAGAGGTTAGACCGTGTAGCAGAGGAGTTAAAAGCTATGATATTAACTCTTGAGCATTCATTGGTTGTTGGCCAGAGTCAAGCTATTGGTGTGACTCCCATCATGTATCGTTTAAATCAAATGGAACAAGAAGTGGCTAATTTATGCACTGATTCCAGTATTCCTCCAGTTAGTGTTTCAGTGTGTAACATTGATGGTAGTAATACAATCTCTGATCAACAGTGCCTGCCATCCACATCTCCAGAGGCACCACAGGTCCATGGTAAGCAAGTAGATTTACAAGTCGACCAACTCATCAAGATGCCGGTTGGGGTGGGTACAGAGGCAACCTCTCTCTTAGTCCCCAAAGGCGTTACTTCCACAGGGGAAGTGAACGGTGAGGACATCCAAGATGCCACCACAGATGTGGAGGATCTGTATAGTGAAGGAGATCAGTCACCAATGATTAAGAGAAAGCCTCTCCTTGTCCCACCAGAACAATCAGGAGGTTTAACTGACACAGAAGATATGGACTTGTCTGGTGATGAGGAAGATATTATACAAGAAAAGAAGAATTTACCATCAATTGAGGAGTTGGGTCTTCTTCCAGAACCTGTTAGGGAGATGGTTAATCTCACTGAAGGTTTTGCTAGGGGGGCCAGCCCATTACTGCCTTCTGGTGAATCAGATGATAATGAAGAGAAAGGATATGATGTGATTGGTCGTCACAAGAAAAGTTTACAAAAATTAGAACAACATAGACAACTTGTACTCCCAACTGAGGATGTTCCAGAGACACTGACAGATACAGAGGATATGATGGCTTCTGGAGATGAAGAGGAGACAGGTGATGTAGAAGATTCTTTGCCAGATCATTACTTGGATCAAAGTAAAGATGTGGCCAACAAGTCAAAGATGAGGTCAGCTCCCAAGACACCAAAGATACGTCTCATTAAAGATGACGAGTCCACTGATGATGAACAGACTTCACAAAGCAAATATAAGAGTGGACTGGCAGTGGAGGCAAAAGACATTGACAAAACTACAGATGTAGAGGATATGGTGTTAAGTGATAGATCTGAGGGCAAGCAAGAAGTACAAATTGCAAAGTCAGAGACAAAGGTCAAGAGGAAGAAGGTTATAAAGAGGAAGACAATGCCTAAGAAACCAGTTGCCACAGCACCAAGTAAATCACTGAGTGCACCAAACACTGGAAACAATGAGGATGTTACAGATGTGGAGATTCTCACAGGAGATGAGGAACAGTTACAAGATGATGATTATGAGTTAAGTGGACCAGATGAAGACCTTGGTCCTCTGACTGACTCTGAAGATGTAGCTGCATCAGATGTGGAGGAAGCAGATGACTTGGTAGGTCAACCCATAAACAAGGTTGAACCAGCAATCCTTCCTCAACCTCTACGAGAGAGAATTAAAATTAGCGAAGTTGAAGAAGAAAATTTGAAGAAAGACTCTGATGATGAAGATAAACGTCCAAAGCTGTGTCGTAAACACACGATTGTACACGAACCCATTGATACAGATGAGGAACAAGATGCCCTTGATGTTGGTGAAGGTGATGAAGGTGGTGCCCTGACTGATGCTGAAGATATGGACATGGATGAACAAGAGGAAAAGGAAATGGTGGATGAAATGATTAACCGCATCCCAGAAGAAACAGAAATATACACCATAAAAGAGCTTGATGAGAGCATTGGATCAATATCCAAGACAGAGAAAATTATATTTACTGATGCTGAACTAGTTAAAAAAATCAAGGAAGCTGAAGCCTCTGGTCTGACCATTCAAGAAGCTCTGGCAGCAAGTGAAGATATTACTGATGTGGAAGACCTGGATGAAGTTGGATCCCATAAGTCCAAGTCATCCAAAACTGGTCGGGCCAAAAAGGCCAAAGAAACTGTTGACTCTGATGATGACAGTGACACGGATCCACGGAAGAAAAGTAAGGAACCAAGAAAGAAATCAGGACGGCGCGGGGCTCGGAAATTACCTCTGGTCCCACAGCTCTCTGAAGTACGGTCCATACCAACTAAGGCAGGACCTCTCAGTATTATTATCACTGAAGAAGATGCTGAAAATCCAACCATTGAGATACTGAATGATGAAGGGGTTAATGTGATTGCAGAAGTTGATGAAAAAGATGAAGACAAGACTGATGTGGAGGAAATGTCAGGTGAGGAAGCAGAAATTGAGGAGATGTGCCCAGCGGATATTGATCGACCTCGGAGTCCTTTACCACCCCATCTCAAGTACAGTGTGTTGGAGAGTCCCAAGAGAGAACTGGTGCACATCAAGGAAGATAAATATGGTGTTCCTCAAGTAACTATCCGTAAACTCAAGAAAGATGAGCTTGGTGTGTCTGACATTGAGGATGGTGGTGTGACTGATACAGAAGACATTGATGTGTCTGAAGAGGAGGCACTGAGGCTGGCTGGTGTCACTGAAGATTCTACTGCTGAGTATGAACTGCCTGACTCTGGACCAGTAGAGGTGTCTTCTAAGGTGTCACAAGTTACACCTAGTGAAGAAGTGGATGATGACACTCCTGATGAAGAAGAGATTTTGCTGATAAAGAAATCAGGACGCAAAGCAAAAGGTGATTCCAGATTGACTGTAATGCTTCAGGAAGAGGACAGTCACACAGATGTGGAAATATTGAGTGACCAAGAGGGGAAAATACGACTAAATGTGCGAGGACCTACACCAGGAGCACACACTGATGTAGAGGACTTGGAGGGATCTGATAATGAAATAGATGATGTCCCAAGGGATGATGCACCTACTCCAGATATCATTCGTGATGCTGCCATTATGAAAACCATTGTTTATAAGGAAGGTCCACAGGGAACCACTTACACTGAAGAAGCTCGGGTAGCTCCTAAGAAAACCGGTCTATTAAATGTTGAGGCTGAAACTGGTGGCACAACTGATGTAGAGGATTTAGAGGCATCTGGGGCAGAAGATGATGAACCAGAATACCCACCAGTAGAGCTGCCAAATGAGGAATACTGCAGTGTGGATATCTCTGAGAGGACTAGTGCCCCAGCTGGGAAGAATGAGTCCAAGCAGGTGAAGGACAACTTGCTGCTGGCTGAGGACAACCTCAACAGTACAACAGACGTAGAGTCCCTGGGTGAAGGGGAAGGTAACAGGTGTGCATCTAACTGTGATGTCGCGTCCAGCCAGCCACTAACAGTAGACACCAGTAGTGAGCTTCCATGTCCCTTCTCATCCCCAACTCACCCCAAGCTCTGCATACATCCAGGGTTGTCTCTAGAGAACGATCCATATTGTGGGGAACTGACTCAACCTCTTGTAGTGGAGGCACAGCTAGAACAAGTGTATTATCATGCACCACAAGGTGAACCAGAAGGTACTGAAGTGGAGCTTGAAGCCCACAATGGATGTGTAGTAAGGAGAAGGCAGGTGGTGGCTTCCCTCTGCCAGGCCAGGGAGGTACGTCGATTTTGGTCCAGTGACAGGAACTCACCACTCCAACAGATTGATATTGGTGACTTGGCATCTCCAGCACCAAACAGGAAAGGTTTTAAAACTATCCTGTATCTTGAGCAGCCCAATCTTTTAGATACCATAAGTATAAGTGACACCCTATGTGACCCAAACTGTTTTACAGATGATCGGATGTTAGATTTTGACTCGTCTAGTATAGATTCTTGTGATGATCGACTCACGTTTCGTGACTCAGACATAATAACTATTGTTGATCGTTTAAATCAGGAAGCCAGAAGCAGTATTGATGATGATTTACCCAGCCCTCATTTGAGCAGTATTTGTGGCTCAGTTAATGAATCTCTACATTCAAATCATTCATTTACTTCAGAATCTCATGCCATGCAATTTGTAGGCAATAGTTCAGATCTAGCAGGGGGAGCAGAACCACATGAATTAGGAGAAAGATTAGAGAAAGTAAAAGACAGTACATTAAAAACAGGGGCAGGGTTAAGTAGTAGAGTTAGAGAATGTGAAGTGAGAGGTGCTTGGGGTGAGAGTATAGGATCCCCTGTCTCAGCATCATGGTGTAGTAGTAGTAGTGATAGTGGCACCCCAGTCCAGAGTATGAGTTCATATAGTACAGACCTCAATCTCACCGAGGTACTCATATCAGATCATGAACTTTCAGATGACATACTCTTTGAGACTGATGGTGGCACACTCACAAGGGGCTGTTCAAGACGTGGCAACTTTTTCCCTTCCTCTAGTGATGTAGGTTTGAGTCCAGCACCATCACGGGACTTGGCTGGTGTGCATTATGGTTGTCAGACTGATTCTTTGCCTGCCTCAGATTCTAGTTCTCCAAATGAACCAGAATGTGGTACAACAAACAGTGCAAAAACCATTTCAGATGACTGTGATAGAGGGAATTATTCCGACTGTTTACACACATGCACAGAAAGCCCTAGATTTGATGTTAGTGGTACAGATAAGTTAGAAAGTTGTGAATCAGAATGGGATGGGTGTGATATAGCACAGAAAGCATCAATTGATTTGCCAATTTCAACATCCACAGGTGAACTAAGCAGTACTGAAGGAAATACTGAAACTGTGTTTATGACTGGGAAGTACATTGAATCTGCTGGAGATTGGAATTTAGAACAACAGAGTAGTCAGTGTGTGTTTGATATTTCAGGGAAACAAAATTACATTCCAGACATATTTACTAACTCCCCTCATCTTCAATCCTCGGACAGACTGAGTGAAACATGTTTGGATGTTCATGTACAGGAAACTAAAGAATCAATTGAGCAACCAGTACAAATATCAGATAATTCCAGTACATATGAAGAGGTAATGGAATTGGGTACGACATACTGTAAACCTGAAAGGCCTGACCAGATGTACGTACCATTAATAGAAAGTTCAGGTAGTAGCAAAGAACCAGCCTTCCACACTGCCCCTTCAGCATTAGTATTGGAAGATTGTGTCATACATGTCCATCAGGCTTTAGGTAGTTCCAGCTCCTTATACAGTAACAAGGAGACCAATGATATTAATGAGAGTGTATCTGTGTTAAAGGAGGAGGAGGATAGGAGTGGCTTGATTGATACACATAAATATCCATACCATGATGACTTCTCTCCTACACCTATTAATGTTAGTTCAGGGCCTCACATATGTTCTGTATTACCTCCAGACAAAGAGACCAGGGAAAGTGCAGAGAGGTTGTTGACAGATGTGGAGGTTAAGGTTGTGGGAAATGAAAACACATCTGTTCCCTTATCCTGGCGTCATACATTACCACGATCATTGAAGCAAGCCAAGCAGCATAAAGTAAAGCTGATCTCAACTAAAACTCTGAGTTCAGACAGGAAATACCAAGAGATTGCAAAAGAGTTTGTTGGGGTAAAAGGTTTGATAGATCAGTGGGAGGAAATAGTAGAAGAGGAGAAACGTAGGTCCCTCCCTGCATCACCTGCAATAGGGCGAAGAATTTTACCTCCTTTTGCAGAGAATAATCAGCCACTGAAAAGCAATAATGAAATGGATTGCATTAAGTCAGACGAGAAGAAGATTAGAAATATTACGTTAGATGCTAGTTTGAAAGATTGGAATAAATCAGAAGATGTAACATTATTGACTAATTTGGAAGGTTGCAAAAAGTCAGGAGAGGTGGATGGGAATATTAAGTTAGAAGAGTTAGAAGCTACTGGGAGAGATGATTCCCAGTGTAATGTGGCACGTGGTAATGTAGTGGAACAAGTAGCAAGTGTTGGGGATATTATACAACAGTTTGAGGGTTGGTTTGGTATGGGTGAGAAACAGAGTACCAGGGGACATACATGGCCAAGGTTGTACCGCCGGGCCCCCTCCCCTTCTCCCAGGAGCCCCATACATCCCCGCAGAGTGGCCACAGTCAAACCTCTGCGAGAACCACAGCCACAGGAGGAGAAAACAAATGCTGTACAAGAAGAACAAATGCTACAGCAGCAACTAATTGTAGAACAGTTACACATAGATCAACAACAATTGGAAGAATCATTTGTAAACATGATGGAGAGTTTAACAGTGGATGGATTTGTCCCACGAGTAATGGAGTCACTCACCATTCCCAAGTCTTCTTCTAAGGGGGTGTTGCAGGGGCTGGTCAACACCTCAGCAGGTGTCCTATACCCCGAAGGTGAACTACATTTGATTTTTGTCTTGCTCGAGAGGAATGCCGGGTGATGGGAAAACATTATCTATCACATGTGTTTCTGGTGCCTTAGAGTGAGTAATATACTGTACATTCTAAAGTGAATTGATGGGAGAACAATTCATTCTAGCATAGGCATATTTTTGTGCCAATAAACATCGGGCAATGGATGAAATTAGTATTGTATGAATATTATAGATTTTAGTCAGTAGTTACAGAAGATGGAGTCACACGGGATTAGAGCAACAGCTGGAATAAGATAACCTAGAAGCTTATGTTTTTTAGGATAATTCCAAAGGAGTTGATTTAGTTTATATGCAAAATAAGGACATACATACATACAGTACATACTGTACAGTACATACATACACTTTGGAAAAATATATACAATAATCTACGAAAACTACCAATTACTAACGTACCCTATACTAAGTGTCCGTGTGCCAGACAAACAAGTACTTTATCATAGTTGTGCTTCTGCTTAGTGTGTGTTGCTATGATGGTGTGTAGTGATGCAAAACTGATCAAGCAAATAACACACCATTTTATTTTTTATTTTAATTTTCTGACAGAAGTGTGGCTATACTGTAATGCTTATTAGATGAGCACTTCAAATTTTTAGATGCCCATTAGTTTTACTTCCCATACTTTTTTTTATTTGTTTTGGTTGCTGATTTTTTTACATGTATATGTATTTTGTAATTACTGTACTGTTATTTTTGTTGACACTTTCTCTTTCCTTTCTCTTTGCCGTTCCCTCCCTCATCTCTGCCTTCCTCTGTTCAGCTCTTTCTTTGTTTGGTAAACGACCACGAATAGAGTCCTACTTCTACAAAGGTTTTTTCCTTCCACAAGGTAATGAGGGTACCTGGTATTTTAATTATTTTTTCCCTGAGTTGACCTTGATTTATATATGGCAAAATGAGGAAGGACATCTTGTATGATTGGACACACAAAGTCTTAGTATGGTGACTGACTGATGGGTGGCATGTGTGAGATAAATCAGTTGTGTGCTTGTGTACATCCAATATAAATAAATAAAGTGAAAGAAAAAGAGGATCACAGACGCAAATCCACAAACATAAACACACACTTCAGCATTGGCAGAAGTACCCAGCACTGCTAAGAATGATATGTTGATGTGTTTCAGTCTTTAGGTGTTTCAAAAGTGTTTCAACTTTATTAAATATATTCTACTGTAGGTATATTGGTGAGTGGGACAAAAATATGCATGAGGTCACTATAATTCACAGTCTGTTGTTTGTGTGTAAAAGGTTCAAGAACGCCTAAAATGATTAAATTAAAGGCTAGTAATTCCTCCAAATCCTGTCACAATATAGCCATTATTCTGATGTACAGTAATCGTATACAGTACAGTACTGTACAGTAGTTCCATCACTGTACATTAAAACAGGCACACCATTATATTATTGAACTGAATGTGGCAGTCATTTTACCAGCCATTTGTGTGTCCAACTGTACACTTCCTTCTTAGTTGTTCAAGTGATTTCTTTTTTTCCTGTAGAACAAGTATAGTACTGAGAGTTATAGAGATGCATGCTATTAAGATGGAGGTTATTTTTGTGATGTTTTATAGTGATTCATTGAGCTATTATGCAAGGAAACTCATTGGCTAAATGATACAGTAACATTAAATAATACAGTACAGTACCACTGATGTTATGGATGTAATATTACTGTGTAATGAATCTATGTACAGTAAGCCCTCTTTGTACATTACTTCTCCATAAAGCCAGTGTGTTTACTGTACAGTACACAGATTTGTTAACAGTGCAATACACATCCATAACAACAATGGAAAACAAGGATTACTATATACTGTAAGCATTTTTACAGACATTACATGGAAACATCCAAATGTTCATCTTCATTACAGTGTCTAGCTCTTGACTTTTCTTATACAGCTTATGGTCCATTCAGTGAATGATTCGTACTTGGGAGTCAATAACTTAGATTGTTCAGTTCAGGATAAATAATTGATAAAGAAATAGTACAGATATAATCCTGTGAAAGCATGATATTGCACCGGTCTAAGTACTGAGCCTCGTTTGTGTCGAACAAATGCAATTCTAAACCAAAATTGAACTGAAACTGGGGATAAAAACGTTTGTCGGCAGAAAACACGAATTAATATATTAATTTTTTCGAGTGGACAAGTCTTGGGTATCCAGTCCTCCTTGTGTTAGCTTTAAGGTTTCCATGATTTTGCCTTCTTAGGATGTATCGAGTGCTCTCCTTCTCTTTTGTTGTTTGTGACTCATTTTGCTTTGGTTAGTATTACAGTACATGTATACATTTTGTTTCTTAGTTAGTGATGTAGCTTAGCCTGTGTTTTTGCCCATTATCTATTTTGGATGGAAAACGTAGCATTATTTTGGGGGGCCTTGTGCTAGTATATAACGATGCTGTTTCTATTAATGCTTCCTAGATTAGTTTTAGTATTGTTCACTTTAGTCAAATTACAATATAGTGATCTAGGGATCTGAAAATTAGTTATTGTATTATTTTGACTGATAAAATTGTACAGTATACATTTTCATGTCTGAAGTACTGTACTGTAATTTTCTTTCTTACTTTTCTTTTTATTTCCATTTTTTGCATTTGAGACTTTACAATATTCTGTATTTTCCATGTACAGTATGAAAGTGATGCTCTTCTTTAAATTTACTTTATCAGATACACTACAGAACTTCACTTCACTTTATTTCACTGACACATTAGTTCAGTTCTATCATTTACTTGTATATTTTTGTTCATTCTGGTGTGATTTTCCGTTACATTCATTATCATTAAAACAGATCATTTCAGAATACCATAATTTTCCTCTTTACTGATATCTTAAATTATTTTTATTAAATAGAATAAGTAATAATTGTTTTCTAATTGTATTTTTCCCTTTCCCCTCCCTCCCTCCATCCCTTCCATTTTTTTGTCTGGCCTCACCACCAGGGACCCTTGAAGTCAGCCAGCAACCAGAGCAGCAGCAGCAGCAGCAGCTTCCCCCCCACGACCAAGGTAGATAAACAAAAGCCAGTAATCATTTTGGGAGTCGTACAAATAACGTACAGTATATATTTGTTAATTAAAACCTCTTTTCTGCCCTTACATCTTGTCTCTAGAGACCATTCAGAAAGATAGACTGGTTACTTCAGTCATTTTAGTGCCTATACTGCACATTCCATCATTTTCATCAAGATAATACTGTATATGTAATGTAGTGATATTTGTATTTCAATAGGATTTATTTAGACAAACCTCTACAAATATAATTACATTACACAGTTATCATTACCATAATGTGTAGTGTAAACACCACAGTGGCAGAAGTAACTATTCTGTTTTTGTAAGGTCTCTATTGTAGTCCTCTGATAAACCTACAACTACTCGTACATACAGCCACGTACATACTCCATCCCTCTGTATACACCAAACATATACAGCATTACTCTTATTGTATAATATTCAGAGGTGCATCTTTGATCCAATGTCTTGTGTTTGAAGACTGTTTATGTTTGTCATTCTTTTCTTCAATCATTATGATATGCCTGAATTGTCTGTGGTGCATTACCATAGAGACTGTGTGTACTAGACTTGTGATGGATATTATTACAAGCTGTACTACTCTCCTACCTACTGTACTTTTATTGACTAAATTTTGTTATTATGACTTTTACTACTATAATTTTGTTTGTGTCCTTTTATAATTATTAGTACTTATACCACCACCAATGAGACTCTGTATATTGTACAGTCATTGTTAGTACCCTAACAGTGTTGTCATTGACAACATAATTAGTTTTATACTCATTAATATTATTGTTGTGCTACTTTGGTTTGAGACTCCAGTAGCTAAATATTTTTTACCTGCTAGTGATATGAACCCTTTTAGCTACAACCCTCTCCCTACCCAGCGAACCACCCAAGCACTCGTTAAGTGGCCCTGCAGCTAATGACCTTCCCCTACTAATGATCATACCACCACCACCTTCGCTCGTCATGCCAGTTTGTCTGAAGGTGGAATGTACTTTGTGCATTTGTTGGAGGGGCGCCCCAAGTAAAGCATCGTATTTATATCTTACTCTCATCATTTCTTAAATCTTATTGTCGTCTCAATGTATGCAGTAATTGGTATCAACATATCCCTGATAAAAGAAGTAATTATCAGTAATAGCGTGAAGCCACGTACAATATAGAATATTCAGGACAGAAATTATGCTGTATTTCATTTAAACTTTTCTTGTTGTCATAAACCGTATCCGTTTATTGTCTGCGGTCCGTATAATACAATTTTTTGAAAAGTTACAAGAAGAGGGTATAAGGTCTTTTAGTAAAGTAATAGTTATATAGTTAGTATTTTTGTGGCCATAGGTTCGATCACGTAGAAATAGAAATAAGAGTAAGACTACAGTACTGTATTTGTTCTAGATTATATATACTGTATATATATATGTGTGATTATTGCAGCACTTTAACACCCACATCACTGCTGCCTTTTATACTTTGCAGTGACCACTATAATTTCCACAACTGCTCCTGTTTTCACCATTTCTCGTACAGAAATCACTCCATGGTCACTACCACCTCCTCCACTACTACCACTATCATCACCACTGCCACTACCAATCACAATATCACCACTGCACATATAATAAAAAATGCTACTTCTTCATAATATATAACCTTCTCCAAAGCACCTTCAACCCGTCGCCTTTACCTCTAGATGCCATAGTATAACGGCTCACCCTTAAACATTTTTTTATTCTGGAATCATGTCTCAGTCATTCAAGACACTTACTAAAACCACTTACTGGCAGCCAGAGAAAATTGGACTGTAGGTCCCCTCGTGTCAATCCCAAGTGCTGTCTAAATCATGGTACCGTTTGTGTGTGTGTGTGTGTGTGTGTGTGTGCGCAGTTTGGTAGGTCCTGTTAGAGTGTATACTTGAAGATTTGATTAGTGATATTTGTTGTTATTTTTTTATGATTCTTTTTTTTTTTATTACAGTTGCAATTATTTGCATTGTTAAAGTTTTTATTGTGAAGTCAGCAGTTGTACAAGTATTTAAATTTTTATAAGCACTCTATGAAATATGTATAACAAATGAATTAATATGAAAATATGAAATATAATTTTTATATATGTTGTAGCAGCTGGAACCAAAACTTACCATCAGAAATTACTTACTGTATTTAGTTCTTATTCCTACAAGACACATTAGCTGATAATGCCAGGATAGTTGACCAGTGCAGGGTACAGTATTACATGAAACAAAAACATATAAGGAAATAATATCCATAATACTCAGGGTTTATTAAAGAGGAAAAGGCTCTTTGTTTTTTAATTAATATGACAAAATATTTCAAATTGAGAGACAAAGAGCCTTTTCCTCATTTAATGATAACATCCACAATATCTTCACCAGCCATTCCCAGCTTTATACATATAGGGATAGCAACTTATTTATGCTTTTGTCACCAACAAAGCATTTTTATACTTTAGTCTATACAAGGAAAGAGGAAGCTTAAAATTTCAGCACTTGATGCCTACATTTGTGTCTTATATTATATTTAGAGTTCTTCAGTATATAGAGTAAGATTTAGTTTTCCCTTTTATTTTTATGTTACTGTATTGTTATTGTCATTGAAGAACCACATGAGAGTTTCACTTAAGTATATTACAAATTTCAGTCCCTTCCTGGTGAAATACATATTGGGTTGAAAATTGCCACAGTTTTATCTTCTTTTTTTTCCATGCACTCGGCTTCTCATCTATCTTTACTCTTATACAGTATAGTATTTGAAATGAAAGGAAGAGAGGGGGAGGAGGAGGAATTACTTCATATATTTTATAAACTTAAAAGTATTCATGAGTCTTAGATTCATCATTTTAGTGTTTTGGGAGCGAAGAGAATCCCTTTTTTCTTTCTCTTTGTGATCTTTTTATTCCTTGTATAAGGGAAGGTCTAATACAACTCCCGTTTCCCTTCTAGCCTCCTCCGGTCTCCCTCCTACAGACACCAGGGCTTTTTCAGGTATCTAGACTTTCCTCCTCTCTCTGCATGCACCCTGTTCAGTCACTCTCTTCCACAAACTTTTCCATCCCCATTCAACCTTTGAAAATCATCCTGACTTCTTTCTTGTCTGTATAGTATCTTCCATTTCTGTGTATATATACAATATATAATTATTCATTCTCCAGTTGTTATACAACTTTGCTAATGCTCCATTTACAATCAGACTTCTTCTGTTTCTCATTGTATTTCAGTTTTTATTTCAGTTCAAGTTTATGATTGATGACCAGTCATTATGACCTTTTCTTACTTTTTTCTATATAGTATGAAAATGCTATACTGATTCATAATCTTATTTCCTAACATACCTGATATATTCCTGTACCATTAACTTCCAGACTAATATCACTATTAGTTTTGTCTTTTACTCCTAATAAGGTTTTCTTTTTCCTTTGTTTCATTGTCACTCTTTCACTTCTTTTTATTTACTCATCTTCATCCTTCATGATTCCTTACTATCACTCATTGTGAATGATACATGAGGTACTGTTTCTTTTTCTTCTCATAACCTGCATCTCATTTTTATCTGATATCTTTTTCTTCATTCCTTTCATATCTTCCTCTACTTTATTTCATGGCATCTTCATTACCCTTTCACAAACACTCTTCTGTATTATATTCTTTGCTCTGATCTCAAAGCTCAGTGTGTCATTGAAGGGCCAACCCCCATTCCATCCGTCCCAAATCAAGAGAAGAATACTGTGCCTCTTTTTACTCAACTCACATCCTCTACTCAATGCCTGCTCTGTCTTTTTTACTTTTTTCTTACATTTGGTTCTAGAGATATTTGTTGCTGCGATGGTCAGACACCTGTGTTGTCACTGATCAGTTCCTTTTTGGTTATTGTTATGATTCGGTTGCAACTATTTGGCATGACGGACGCAAGTGACTGGCTGGCTGGCAGGCAAACAGGAGCACCAACACCGCTGCGGCCATGTGCTTCATGCCTACTAAACTTGCAGCGATACCCACCCACCCACCCACCTACACCCACTCACCTCTCCACTGGCACGTTATAACCTTGCCCTCTCCCTTCGACACTTATAACCTACCTTGGTGTGGCTTACCCTCTCCACCTCTAACCTTTGTGGTACCTCTAACCTGCGCTGCTTGTGGCCGCACCTCGCCACTTACACACCTGGTTGTCTCCCCAAACTAGCGGCGGCCAAGCTAAATGAGGCTGATCTGGCTGTGTTGGAGAGTATGGTGATGGCTCAGGAGGCTGAGGTCGAGGAGATGACTTTCGCACAGGCCCAGGCTGAGGCTGAAGCACAGGCTCAGGCTGGGGATCAGGCTGTCTCTGATGATCCCTCAAATGAAGCAGAGATATCAAGAGCCTCCTTCATGACTCCTAGGAAGGCCCAGTTGCCTCAACCACCAATGTATACAACTACAAAGGGGTTGGATGCCACATATGCCAGAGCAAGGGATACCGGACAAAACCTCGGAGACTTATCACGGCGGGTAGTAGACGTGGCATCATCCATGGCTTCTACCCTGGAGAGCATCACAGCTGTAGCAGAAGGACTGGAAGGCAGCCATCAATCCAGCGATGATGGAGAAGAACAAATGATGATCATGCGTGATTCCCCACGATGGGAAGATGAAGAGATTCAGGCAGATGATACTGATGAACCCAGAGCTATCAAGGCTGAGATCAAGTTGTTAGTCAAGACCACCGAGGTTGGCAAGGAGTCCATTGAGATCAGAAGCATCCGTGAGTTTGTGGAGAATGAGAACCCCAGCCTGACCGGCTTCAATGAATCTGTACCACTACAACCAGGGCCTGAGGTTGGGCGACTAACTCCCTCAGGAGAAGGAGTGTATATGTTGCAGAGACCTTCCTCAGACCTACGTGCTCCCAGCCCAAGGTTTGTGCGACATCAGGCCTCACCCGCTGGCTCAGCCTACTCTGAGCCTTCACAAGATGAGTTTGATCTGATGGCTCAAGTGCGAGGTAAGGCAGGCTTCAGGCTGCTGCTATAGTACCTGTGCTGCTTCTTAGCAACCTTTTTCTGTGTGTCACTTACATACTTAACACAGCTAAACATCTAAGGAATGAATTTTTACAAACTAACAAAGTAGATCAAAGTTTGGAAAGCGTTGCTACACACCATTAGCCTTGCTCTCTTAAAAAAATCAGTCAATATTAAAGTGAGAGCTATGGCAGGAATGCTTACCTATCGATGAACGAAGCTGTTTAACTGACAGCCTCTACACCGCTTCTTCCCTCGTGTGTTTCAGACGGTGGCGTGGCCGGGGAGGGGAAAAGTGTAGAGCGCATGTTTACTGACACTGTGGTGCAGGCTAGCCTCTCCACCTCCACCACTACCATCACCACCACCACCAACCAGAGTGCTCTCCCCATTCATCCTCTTCCTTCATCTGTTCTTCCTCCTTCCATCACTACACTTCCTTCCTCATCTTCCGCTCCTCTTCCTGACCTTTCCAATCCCACTCCTTCACAGTCTAAACCTCAGTTCTTGCAAGACTCCCCTGAGGGACCATTCCAGCCCCATTTAAGCCTTAGATCATCCTTACTGCATGACTTTACTGCTTGTGATCCCCCAGACTATGACACATCACCTTCTGCTGCTGCAAAATTGTACTCAAGTGCATTGCAAGAAAAAGATTTGATGTTTGGTGCTGAAGCCAGTATAAGTCAAATGGTTGCATCACCATCAGCGGGGTCACTACAATCAGATAGTGTTGCACCATTTACCAGAACAGAGGATGCAGGAGCAGCAGCCAGTGTAACATTCAACAGTACCATAGCATCAATTGATCCAGTGTCACCAACAGAGGATTCTAGTGAAGATCATGCAGAGATCGACCGCACCAGTACTGAGCTCTCCCTAGACAGTGTGAGGTTTGACCATGACATCCTGGACACACGCACTGAGGACGAGGCTCCGGATCTTGACGACGACCTTATTCCAGCCTCACCTGTACTTAGTGAACGTGTCCTGTCTGTTGAGGCCACCGAAGACACAGACATCACCACACCTATGGAGATGAGGGATTCACACACAGAGAGGGATGCATCTGCCCCAAGTTTAGACCTTATTGCTGATGAAGATGAACCCGAGGAAGGAAAATTAGACCTCGGAGATAAGCCACAATGCTCAATAGTTGTAGACATTCAATATCTTGCCCAGGAAGTCCAAGAAATTATTAACAAAGTAAACTTACTTCATGAAAAGGTGAAACAACAAGAGATTGATCCTACAATGGCACGATCAGAAGTAAGGATGATACTAGACACTCTAGAGGATGTGAGGGAAGCTGTAGGAGAAACTGACGACCCAGAAAATATGGGCGTCAACATCCTATCCAATATCGACTCTGCTTCAGAAAAGGTTACGTGGATGATGGACGAACTGCAAATCTCAGGTCCTGAGTTTTCTGAAGTATGGAGTAAAGATGAAACCAGATCAGACCAAGAAGGTGTATTATTAGAGGATGTCAGCCCTTACTCTGACAAAGGCCATCCTGAACGAAGCCTCTCAGATCTCCTGGACTCTGAAGATCTAAACCGAGACAGCTTAGAGGATGAGTTTGATCGATTGGCTGCAGACCTGAGCCTTTCCCCAAGTTCTGGTGCTGTCAAATTCCCCCAAAGACCTTCTAATGCTGCAACTCCTGATGATCTGTCTCCTCCTGTCTCTCCTCCTGTTGCTTCTCCCTCCTCCTCCTCCTTACCCCCTGCCAATGCCTCCCGGTCCATGCCAGGTATGAAACTCGCTTGTGGTTCTTCCCCCACGAATGTAGGTCCTCCCCCGTCACACTGATTGCACACACATATACACACACAAACATTCACAAGTTATAAAGCTAGGTGCCAGGTTAGTTGTAGGTCTACATACTGTACGTACATTCCTTTGGTGTCAATATCTTTCAGTTACTGTATAGGCATGATAGGTAGTCTGATTATTTGGTTGGCATCAGCTGAGGGAATCTGGGTGTTGTTACTTTTACAGCTGAAGGTGGTACAACTAACCAACAAGCTGCTCCGGTAATTGCAAGTGACATAATAAGTGTTGAACCAAAGAAAGCTGATGGGGATTCTAAACTTTATTATCAAAGTCTGAAGGCTGACATTCCAGCTTCTGATGTAAAGTCAGAGCCCAAACTCAAGCCTTCTGTGTCCTCTGAATCATATAGTACTGGGAAAGTAGAAATGGGGAAAAATGTTGAAACTGATGTCTCAAAGAACAACACAGTGTCAACAAACCAGGGTGGTGAGAGTCCAGTAGTGTTACGTGAGTCTAATCGTAGTAGTGGCCCACGCCCCACCACCTTCCCATTGTGTTTGCTGCAGTCTGAAGTGGTTGGTGACACCCCTGAGGCTAAGCAGTATTATAAACAACAGCAGGAGATGTTGGAGGAGCTGGGTCAAACTGGGCAAGTCACACGAGACATTGAGGATCTCACTCACCCTAAGTTATCCCAAATACTTACCCAGACCAGTGAACCAGAGGACTCTGATGGGGAGTTTGGCCAGACTACTCACAAGCTGGTAAAATCATCGTCTAGTTATGAGAATTTGTATGACGGGGCTGACTTGCGTGCTGCTGAGAGCCATGATGCCCCGGGCACAGTACAACTGAAGGGGTCCCTAGGTGACCCCTTCTCCACCAGAACACAGCTGCCTCCCAACATGTGCTCCAGTTTTGAGAACTTGTATATGAAGGCTGTAGAGGCTGATCCTGCCATGGCACGTGAGGCTGACCTCCTCGCAGGGGAAATCCTGGAGGAGGCAGTGCTGGAGGTGGCACGTGGGGTGCAGGCGGGGCCAGGTCACTGCTACCCCGCCACGCCCCCACACCACACAGAGGGCGGTGTCTCAGGTACATTGGTGCTGTAGCTTCAGCCTCTGACTTATGCTAGAAATACTAACTCTGAGTGACTCTTGTTTTACATTGAGCCGTTGGACTAATTTCTTCCCGGTGTGCCAAATAATCTAGCACAATACTGTAGGTGCACGTGACAGTCAGAAAAACCACCAGGGAAATGTTAAGCTTGTTGATAACCCCTGGAATATATTGTAGCTCCACTTGATGATTCATTTTCCTGCTGGTTACTTGGCTGGTCGAGAGTGTGTCGTGGTTTGCTGTGGTGGTGAGAGATTTTTTTATTATCCTTTTTTTATTCCTTCCAGTTGTTTGTGTGACTATTAACATTCTTATGATTTTTTTCAGGTGAGAGTGACGGCATGTGTAATATTAAGTAGAGACTTGTGTTGGGTCCAGGGATGCTCACGTCACTTGTATATTTCCTTGGTTTTTGCGGTGTTTATAATACCGTGGATGCAACACTAACAGGACATGGGACACAAAGCTTGTCCAATAGATGTTCTCTTATCATCCCACTTAAATTCTGTAACACTTTGTCCTGCATACAGTATCTTACTTAACGTTGCATTTGTTGGTGGCCTGGCTTGAGTAGTGTGCTCCTCTCAAGGTCTGTTATTACTCACTGATGAGATATTGTCATCAGAAAATGCCGGGTAGATACAGCACTGAACTGTGTGCTTATTGTATACTTTTTGTTTATATCGTCATTGATCCGGGGGCTGAAAAGATTAACACCATTTCCCCATCTAAGAACACTTTTTTTTTTATATTCTCTCCCTCTCTTCTCTCACTATCAACCTCTCAATTCATGTCAAGTGTAGGTGACTGAGTAGCCAGGCACAAACAAATGTAGGATGATTGGGGTAAGTAGTAGCCAAAAACTGTGTAGACCCTGTACAGAAAATAACGATGCATGTTTGAGTGCGTGTGTGTGTGTGTGTTGAGACAGTCAGGATGGTGAGATGATATTGCTAAATGGGACCTCGAATACCCACAGCAATCTAAAACAAAAGTTGACAATTCTTACATACAGTAGTCCACCATGCCACTCCTGCCTGATCCTGCATGTGGCATGAATGAGAAGCGTTGCCTTTTAACCAGAGTGTATGTGTGTGTGACTTTTTTTTTTACTAATAGTGTGCTACTAACTCTTGTTCTAGATGTGGGAGTGGTGTTTATAGAGCGTAAAGAGTATGGGGGCGGGGTGAAGCCAGCTGCAGAGACGACAGGCGGACACTCGCACTTTACACCTTCACCTGTCCCTCACCAATCCCACACCACCACCACAACCCTAACCTCTTCCTTAACCCAATCCCACCCTAAGCACCCCAGCACAGTCTCACTAAGTCAGGAGGAGAGCCAGGATATACAGTCAACTCCAAGCAGACCGGTACGAAGGCATGAACGCAACTTATCTCAGGCCACCAATATTTTCACTGGAACATTGCCTGTAGATTCAAAGAAAGGTTCAGATAAAGAAGCAATAAACGAAGAGTCTCCGTCCCCAGGGATTACAGAAGACATAAAGCCTTATTCTGAACGTAAGCAATTCTGGGAGACCGTTACTTCCCAGTCATTTGAAAGTAAGAGTGGACCAGTCACAAAAAGTGAAACAGAAAGTGACACTGACACTACTGGAACAGATGCAACAGTTGTGGAACAGAAAACCTCCTCTGGAAAGCAGATATCTGTTGCAGAGAGCACTGACTCTGAATCTGAATATCTTGCTCAGAGTTCAGACCCAAGATTTTATGAGAATATGGGATTCGCTGGGGCAGACCTCATTGATGTTCCTAAGGATACACAGAGAGAAGGAGCCATTAGTCCCTTTGAGATCTCACGAAGCAAGGAACAGATGCCGGAGCTTCCGTCACCTGAGGACATAGCTTATAAAGATGTATCATCAAAGAGAGAACTGTTTGAAAAAGAGATAAAGCGACAATCGATGGAGGTAGAGGAGAGTCAATCATGGAAACGATCATCTAAGGATTATGATGATGCTGTTGTGGTCTCAGAAGAATCCATATCCAGCATCTCAAAAAAGAGAGAGGAAAGGGAAAGTAGAGTAAAAGAAACTGTAGAAAAAGACAATGAAAAAATGCAAAGAACAGAAACAAAGAAAGATGATTTATTAGAAACTGATGTTAAACTATCAGAAACTGTTTCAAAGAGTGACCAGAAAGGAATCAAGGAAGATCATTCGACTGTATCAGAATCTTCTAAGTTACACCATGAAAAGGAAACCAAAGAAGAGGTAAAGACTGTGACTGGTTTTGATGCCTCCAGAAAAAAGTCCACCACAGAAAGAGACTCTGTAACAGAAAGAAAGGAGAAGGAAAGTACAGAAAAATCAGCAAAAATAGTACATGAGAGGAAAGACAATCAATCTTTCTCTAAATCTATCTCTAAGTCTGAAGAGAAGACAGAAAGTTCCTCTGAGGCCAGACAAACCATTCGAACAATATCAACAGAGGAGCAAGATACAGAAGAAGATATTACCAGGACAGAAGAGACTTCAGATGAGGAAGAAGATCGGGAAGGAAAACCCACTAGCACCACCACCAAAGATGGCAAAGTTGTAGATGTAACAGAAGAGGTACGTCAGGTTGGAGACACAAAAGAGACAGTGGTAAGAGAAACCACCACCACCAGGGAAGGAGACCAGGAACAGAGAGTAATTAAAGAAACCAAAACTCAGGAAACTTCCATGGCAGATGGCTCCACCATCAAGACAACCTCTATCACAACATTCACCACACAACTTGAGACTAAGGAAGAAAGTGAACCAACAAGTATACACAAAGAGAAGCAAAGTTACAGTGCCAAGACTGCAAAGGAAAAAGCAGAAGCATTTGTTGAGCAGCGGATGAAATCTGATATATTTTCCCAAGAACTTTCTTCCTCTGCAGAAGACCAAAGTCCTGAACACAAAATATTAACTCCGAAAGATACTAAGGCTCCTGTTTCATTACAATCACAGATTGTTTCCAAGCCTCTTGTTAGTCCTATTTTAGTACCAGAAGAAAGTGTACAGGAAGGAATTGTTTGGGAAGTATCACAGGAACGCTCAGAAACTGTATTATCTGAGACTGTTGAAGACATACCCAGTCAACCCTTAGAGCCACATCGTGTCCGGGATGTCTCGGAAGACTTTAAGAAAACCCACAAGAGAACACCTTCTTCGGGCTCCATTAAGACGAGACTAAGTGAGGAGGATGCAAGGAAACTTGCCATTGAAATAGTAGAGGAAGTCAAGAAAGAAGCTGTGAAAAGGTCACCTCATGTCACCCCATCCCAAACCTTACAGGATTTTGCAAGTGCTGAGGAGGAAAAGCAGGAAAGAACTTCAAAAGAGCCACTACCCAGACCCATTCCAGAATCTGCTTTCACAGAAGAAACAACATCAAAAATTGAAAGGTACATCCAAGAGCAACTAGGGGATGAAATTGATGAAAATAAAATAAAATTAATTGAGTCAGTAACAGCCAAGAAAGCAGAGATACTTCACCGAAAGTTGATGAGTGGAGGTTACCAACATAGCATGGAGATCACTGATGAAGACTTACGGTCTAGTGGAGCCGAACTGTCCCCTATTGAACACCAGATGGAGCGGCTCAGACAAATGACAGAGGAAGAGGAAACTCAACGATATGTACGTGAGCCTTCAGAAGCTGACGAAAGTGAAAGTTCCATGATCATACACGACACAATGGAAGATATTGACACCAGTGAATATGATCAAGCAACTCAAATGATCTCAAAGACTCTGGATACACTCAAGACTGCAGAAATTGCTAAGATTGAGAGACCCATTGACACTATAGAAGAGTTGCCCGAAACAATCACAACAGAAGTCAAGGAAATCAGAGTATCAGATATTAGTGAATTGAGGAAGTTGAGTGAAAGTGAAGTGCAGGAAACAGCAAGGAAACTGGTGAAAGAAGTTACTGAGAAAGCACAAGAGTCAGAAGCAGTGAAACTTGCATCTCTTTCATCTGAAAAAATTGAGACAACATCCGATACTTTGGAGAAAAGTGGAACTCCAAGTCCCAAGTCTGGGTCCAAGCCAGGATCAAGAAAAGGTTCATGGATGGACGATGAAGAGTTACGAAGAGAGTTTAAGAAAGATTATGAAGATAAAAAGAAAATGTTTAAGGATGAGATGACTGGTTTCATGCCAGAAGAAGGAGCTGAAGGAGAGGTTAAAAAAACGGATGTACTCAGAGTTACACACCAGAGGAGCAGTGACGCCCACATGGAGTCCAGTATGACCGAGAGCATGGAAGAGTCCAGTACTGTTGAAAGTGTTCGAGCCATTGAGGGCAAGGTAAGACATGAACCAGTGAAAGAGGAAGGAGAAACAGATACAGAGAAGGTGGAGGAACAGTCTGTCAGCAGTCATGAAGAAGTGGTTGTGATGAGGAGGAAAAAGAAGACCCACGTGGAAGAGTTTACCAGACGCTCAGGGACGGATTTTGATGCCTATTCCAGTTCAGGTGAGAGTCAATACACTACTGCTGCTGAGGGAACATCAGACAGTAGGACAGGCAGTAGACCATGTTCATCAGATATGGATGCATTGTTGTCTGATCGTACAGGTACCTCTGAGTATGACACAGCTCTAAGTTCCCAAGACACATCTCAATATTCCAGTTATTCTTCCTCCTCAAGAGACTACCGGACTGCTGCCAGTTCCATGAGCTCTCGTGATTCTATGAAGTCTATTGACTCTGAGAGCTCTGGCAACCTGGCTAGTATAGAACTGAGTGAAACATCTGAGACCTTGGTACCATCTGCAGTGGAGCTGGAACGAGACATGGACCTTCTAGACCAAGAGATCTTGGAAGAGGATGCAAGTCGTCAAACTCAATCCACTGTCATACCACAACTTACCATTCAGAGTGATACACCTAAATCAGAGGATATTCCTTGTTCTTTTGATGTGGAGTCAGATGAAGCAGAATCTGAACCAGAAGCAAAGGAAAAGGATGTAGAGCCTCATGTGGCATCCAGAATGAAGAGATCAATAGAAATGACCTTCCATCCAGAACCCAAAGCAATTTCAACAGATAAGAAAATGGCAGTTACTGAAACTATGGCATCAAGTCTTGAAGAAAGTAGTACATTTTCTGAAACCTCGGTGGTAACAGTAGTAGAGCGGGAAGATAATCTTCAAGGTTCTACTCATACACAATCCAGTGTTACTACATCTATCACCTCAGAACAAATGTCGTCCTCAGCTGAAGGTGCAGAAGAAGGGCGAGGGCATATTTCACACACTGACAGTGGAGTATTAACAACAGATACAGGTGATGGAGATATGGTCTTGCGATCTGTCACAATTACTTCTACTTCCATCCCATCAACAGTATCAGATCAGAACACTGCCTCCATGTGCACTCAGGTTACCTCAGAAACCCGAGAACAGACAGAACTAACAGAAAGTGAGCAGTTTTTTCACGCTAATGGACCCACTGAAGTAGATTATGTGCCAGAGTATGATGACGTGGAAGATGGCGCGAGGCCAGCTGTTGCTCCTACACAGCCTCCTACCCAGGAGGTAGCAGGAGCTGTAGCTGGCCCTTCAGAGGGCCCACAGAAAGTGGCTATTGTGGAAGAATGTTATGAAACAGAAGCTGACCAAGAATATGGTCAAATGATGAGGGAAGGAGAGTACTCAGATATGGCTGAAGCTGAACTACAGTATTCTTTAGAAGATCAACCTGAGGCTGAGATGAGTAGCATGTTGGCTGTAGAAGAACCAATAGAACGACCTCGGACTCCAGAACCAGGTTATGTTCCATCTTCCCGTCCAGCCCAGGCAGCCATTCAGTCACCTGAAGAATTTACAGAAGTTGACAAACGATTCAGTGCAGTGTTCTCTACTACATACGAAGAACGTGAAGAGGGAGCAAGAGGACTGGTGCCAGGTTTCAGTGTAGATGTTCCAGATATCACTGTGACCCAACATACTCTTCCTCTCCCATCACAATACTGTTACCCTGACTTGGAACGAGAGGAAGATTTCCCTGAGTGTCGTGCCCTGGCCAAAGCTACTCAGGATGTTCCTGCCACTCCAGGCTCCCAGGAGTCTATCTCTACTTGTGCCTCTCGTAAGTCCTCCTCTTCAGACTCAGAACAAGGCCGGGAATATTGTCTGGATGATGCAGCTCAGGGACTTCCATTTGAATCCTTTGAAATGATTGAGGTTGGTGATATTGATGACTTCTCAGAATATGAAAAAACTTTAAAAATGCATGAAAAGCGAATGTTGGAAATGTCACAAATTCAGGAAGAGAAGGAAGAGGAAGTGGTCGAGGCACAAAGGCAGCCAGGGTCTTCACCTGTCTCTATTCCTAGTCAGTTAAAAGCAGTCAAATTAGAAACCAAAAGGCAAGCCAGTGGAGACTCCCAGACACCAGTTTCAGAAAATGTTGGTGAGGAAGGAGGGGATGATCCAACCATTGAGGAACAACGACGGTGGTTAGAACTACAGTTTGAGGAAAGTGGTGAGGCTGACTTCCAATACCCACAGACTGGCTTTATGGAACATGTTTACTCAGGACCTTTGGAGGATATTGAAGAGGAACGAGAGGATGCAGAACGACGAGACCTTTCTCATGTCGCTAAAACTGGTTCTCTCTCGTCAACCCCTGAGTATGACGTACTGGCCGGAAGAAAGTTCTTCACTCGTAGTGGTGAGCATGATGATGTATCCTTAAGTTCTCTACAAGAATTTGAGAAACTGGAGCAGGCCATGGCCGTTGATGCTGTAGCCCGTCGCTCCAGCTCAGGTTCACAAGAGTCTCTCAATGGTAAAAAACTAACAGACGGCAAAGGTGGCCAAGGCGATAACATTTCTGTGGCTTCCTTTGCATCTCTACAGGAATTTGAACGTCTGGAGACTGAATGCCTTATGGCTGAACAGATTGAGACAAAGGTGAAAGAAGAGGAAGCAATGTTGTCAGAAATTGAAGAAGGTCATGAAAGCCAGGCATCAGAATCTGAGAGCTGTGAGACATTGTCTGAGCCAGGCCAGGCATCCGTTGATGGAGAGGAATATGACCAACGTATGTTTGAAATTGATGAAATCATCCGACAAGCACAGAGTAATGTGGAAAGGTTTGATAAGAACAAGCCAGGTTATGAAGGTGTTCAACTACAGGATATTGTGAGTGTTGGCAGCAGCCAGGCTGACCGTACACCTAGCGTTGGTCGTGAAGATGGTGATGCTGACTCTTTAGAAGAAGCTCAGTTGCCTGAATTAGATTTAGATCAACCAACAGCTACCACCACCTCATCCTCTGGCCGGCAAGATCCCATGACAGTTAGTACAGACAGTATTGAAGCAGCCAGCAGCAAGAAGGTTCCACGTGATACAAGTCAAGATTCCCTGGAGCGTGTAGCCGGTCGTACATCAGACCCAATGGCCACCAGTGTTGACAGTATTGACCCAACCAGTCGTGTTGATCCTCTAACCACTAGCACTGACTCCTTGGAAAGCCACCGCCGTCCTCTTGATCCAATGACCACCTCTACAGACTCCATGGAGCCTGGTCGTCGTGATGCCATGGTCACCAGCATTGATAGTCTGGGACGAGATGACTCCAGTGGTCGAGATGCAGATGTCAGCTCAAGTAGTGAACAAGTACGACCATTACCTAGAGATGGTGTTATGGAATGGAGCACTGATTCACTTGAGCCAACATCTTCCCAGGCTACACATGCTACTTACCATGATACAGACTCAGTCATGTCTGGTTCTTTTACTAGTGGTTGCTCTAACACGTTAATAACTTCACGTGATGACTTCCCTGATCTTATGACTTCCTCAATATATTTACCTGAAGGTGAACTACCAACCCTAGAAGGTGAACAGGCAACTGTACAAATGATTCAGACAACGAGTGGTTCAGCAACAGAAACGGTTGCACCAAGTACAGAGCCTGGATACTCACACACAGTTACCAGAGTAGTGAGATTACCACCAGATGCTCACCAAGTTACCTTCACTGGTCCTGATGCACAGAAGAAACTGGAAGAATATGTACGTGACTTTAGTGCAGGTCAACACGTCACACAGGAGGAGATGGTTGATGGACAGGGTAATGTACATGTACGTAAAGTTACTCAGACTCGTGTTGTAACTGAACCAAGTCGTGCCCAGGATATGGGCCTCAGTGAATCAAGTACCGTCGAGTCAGAAATGTGTGACGATCATGGTAATGTAACACGTGTTGTCCGTCGCACCGTTGTTACCAGTCACACCATTGAAGTTGACCTTGACACTGGAGAACCAATAGTCCAAGGTGGACCGGCACCCTCAGCCTCAACCTCAGCCTCTTCCCGTATTCCTTCTTCTATCCCCAAATCCTCTCCCTCCAAATCCTCTCCTTCCAAATCCTCTCCTTCCAAGACCTCCACCTCTGACACCTCTTCTCCTTCCCATTCCCGAATACCTAGACCATTGACCAGTCCCCCCCTGGCCCCCCAGCCCCCTCTTCCTGGTCCGCCCCCCGGGTCGCGTGAGCCTGTCCCCCCCTCCCTGGAGCCCAACACAGTATCAGGTACAGCGTCAAGCGTCACTGTGTTGCACTGCTGGGTGTTTCTTCACTCTGCACTCCTCAGGCCTTAGTTCTCCTCCAGCATGTTGTGTCCGCATGTCGCCACACCAACACCACCCCTTCATTGTTGTGTTGATGCTTGCAGGAGAACCACCTCTGGATACAGACTGCGAAACACATGCCCAGCGCTTTTGTGATGTTCTCGTCGTCATCTCTTGCGTTAATGATGATGATGATGATGAGGGAACAAGTCTCATAAAATCTCCGGGAGTTTCGTGACTTTGTATTCTGGGTGTTTTTTGTGCAAGTTAATTATTTGATTCCTGTAATTATTGTATTAGCTCCATGTTTTCGTATCATTTTAGAACCCTGAGTTTATTTTAACATCCCATCATCTACAATTATTTTAAGTTGTATCTTTGATGGGTCATCTTCTTTAGACAAGTGGGACAATATTTACGTTGAGATCCCGTACATTTCACCCCAACTTCTGAGTTATGAACGCATTGTTGTCATATTTAGCGCTATTGATTTATACTACCTCAGTTGAACCACCCCCACTCACTCCCTCGTTGAAACCCTTGCTGCTTTACAGTAATATTCCACACCCAAAAAATATCAAATCACATATGGTGAGTTGGTGATGCGGTCCAACGCTTGTAAACTAACGTATCTGTTCCTATTCTCTTTCCCTTGCCAGATGTCTTAGGCCAAGGCAGTGGAGGGAAGTCGCCAGTCAAAGGTTATACACGAGTTATTAATTGATCTTCTGTTTTTTTATTACTCGTGTGCTTTGGTTTCCACTTACGGTTTTGTTTTTTCCTTGCCAACTCTCATCCTGCTCCTCGCCATGGGTTACTGTGTTTATTGCTGTTGTTGCTGCTATTCAGGGCCGTTATACAAGAAGAGTCAAGGGCTGGGTGAACACGATGATGACTGGTTTAGCGACTCTACAAAGTATTGGTGGAGTCGTCGTACCAGTCACCTTCAACACCAAGCCAGTGTGTTTTCTTGAATATGACCATCAGTACTGCGTCTACTGTATCTCTTCCCTATTGTTGTTCTGTAATATGCTACTTTATTTTTCACAGTTTTGTACTGCTTTTATCAATAATATGTTTTTTTGTTATTGTTGTTACTAAGCTATGTTATTGGACATTTTTTTACCTATTGTATTATTAATTACATAATAACTAGTTTAATTTATTTTACCTAGCCCTGTATTACTAGTATCCTATTTAGTTTTTTATTAGTACTACAATGACTGTATTTCAAGTTTCTTTTACTACTACTACTACTACTACTACTATGGCAGTATTGGCAGTTACTATTAATGCATGGACAACAGCAGTCTGGGTGAAGTTTTGAATGATGTGAGTCCTAGACATGACTTGTTATGTGGCTCCATATGACACCTACCACTCATAATACTGACATGTGTTGTGATGATGGCCTGATGTCATATGGCACTGGCTGGGGAAGGGACAAATGCAGAGAATCATTTTATTGAACTTATTTAATGAAAGGATATCTTTGTCGTTTAGTTCCTATTGTTTTGCAATATGAATTTAGCGACAAAACAACTTATTGTCAAAAAGTAAGTTTAATAAGAGAGCAATGGCAGTGACTTGTACAATGTGAATCCATAGACATAACTGTACATGAAGCCATCATACTGGTCATTGCCATTGCCAAGACCATTGACTTCTCTTGCATGTGACCCAAAATCTGGCAGACAAAAAAACAACTGTTGGCAAGGCGAAGCTGCCCTCATCAGATGTGGTGGTGGTGGGTTGGCTGAGGGTGTTGTAGGCGGCAGCTCACTAATTGGTGTTGGGCATTGCTAAGGTCGGGTTGGGAGAAGTGTCGCCCACTCTGTGTCTTTCCCTTGATTACTTGACACTTACGAAACTACATATACAGATTGTCTCTCGGTAATGTTGATACAGTATAAAGTTCTATACACAATCAATAGTTTATTCAAAGATGGAATATCAGGAATTGCAATTTTTCACATACAGTACTGGATTGTTAACATACTGTAACAATGTATAATACTTTCTTGTGGAAGTTCTTAACAGTATATATCATGAAAAATATGCAGTATACAAAGTAGCTTACATAGTACCGTACTGGAATACTAACATACTGAGAGACTAATTATTTGTATATTTTACTAAAATGGGATTGGTATGGGTTTGTTTACATTTGCGCTGCTTTAGCAGTACAATTTTTATTTTGTATGCCTTTATCGTGCATTATTGAAGTGAATCAGCAGCTGTAAGGAATATGAGTAGCATGTTGCTGAACCTTGATAGAGTATATATCTTTTGTTCTGTATTCCAAAAGCAAATATTTCTACAAGTTGTAGACAAAGAATTGCATGGTAGGGATTTGGCTTTTACTGTTCATTTATTTCTTTTGTAATTTTGTGAATTTACATTTCATTCAGTTTGTTTGCAGTGAAAGTTGGTATGGTGTTGGTCTTTGAAGTTTAGATGACTGAATGTATTAGGGGATTTTTTGTTCTGAATGTCTGTATGGTGCATGTAATTAGGTCTGTAGGTTAAGTATGTGTCCAACTTATGTTTTGAAATCTGGTGAACATTTAATAAGAACAAAATGAAGACATTCAAACTTCAGGTGATTCTAGGCCATATTTTCACCTCTGAAGTTTACTTAGGAACTGCTTAATGTATGATGTCTTTGTGTGTCAGTTTATTGTCTGAAAGTCAGTTTATAGTGAGGATATTGCCTGATGTTTACATAGATGACAGATGATGTGTTATTTGTATGCAGCCTATTAAGACAATGTGCACAACTTAAATTTCATGCACAAATATTTTGTGAATTCAGTGAGACAGATGATTTTCTCAGCCAAAATACTTACAAAAAGAATGATTCCTACTCAAGGTGTGGAACAGTAATATGACCCATGGAAGATTAAATATAGACAGAAAACAGTTGCCTCAAGCAAACTGTTTTTTGCCCATAAACCGTGAATAAGTATTTTTACAGCGCATATACATCTCATGAAAACGAACCCCCTCCACCCCCCTCCAGGTCTTGCGTGTGAGACGAGTGTGAATGAGTGAGTGTGTTTACATGGAGGAGGATTTAACCACCTGTGATATCCCTGTGTCCTGGTTACAATCCAACGTGGCTACAGTACATTCCATTGGGTGTCTTGCCTCTATTGTGTTGTGCCTCAGAAATGTTTCCACCTCAATACTGTACCATATATAATTTATTTTATTTTTGTATTTATTTATTTATTTTTTTTATACATCATGTATTTTTACTCATCTTTTTGACCCCCATCATCAGCTATTATGCTACGGTATTAGCGTTTTTATTTTCTATATAAGCTACTGTACGTACTTTACCAACATTACTCAATAGGAACATCACATATGTAGGTATTTTGCAGCAGTAAGTGTGCCCCAGTGTTCCTTCATAAATCAAACCTTTAATTAAGGGAGTAGTACAGTGTTGATGGTATATATTGAGCAACTGATTCCTCTAAACTATTCCAAGAAGCCGGCTACCATGATTTTTGTTCACCTGGTCCTGTTTTTTTTTACATTCTTTGGAGGAATCAAGGCACTCCAATGTAACAAAAGTATATGACTGTACTATCCCCTTAAATGGGTATCATACTGGCACATTTCCCTTTTTCTCTAGTCAGATCTATGCTACCTCCATCCTTCAACCTGTTGCCAGTGGGTTAGACGACACTTTGGAATCTGATTAGAGTATACTATATCTGACCTCAAAACAAAGGATGAAGGATGGAGAATGAAGGATATATTAATGTGCCAGTTTGGTATATGATTTGACTCTCATCATCATTTATAACCTATTATTTTATCAACCTTTATACTCTACACTCAAGAACTGACCCCACCATTGCATGTACATAATCAGTGACAGATTAATGATTGATTGAAAAGTACTGCACAGAATTAATAGCACTACTTGTATACTGTAATGGGAAAATTGTCAGAACTACTTCATTGTCCATTCCTTTGTACAGGACTTGCATTTCTTATTTTTAATCTGTCTCTGGTTTTTATGCCACATACTGTATGTGTGATACAAGCTTCATATCATAAATTTTTAGTTCATTTTATTTATCTCCACTGCCAACTTAATCACGAACAGCACTGCACAAGGCACCATGGAATGATTTTGTGACATTGATGTTGCGAGTACAGTATCTTAAAATCCCTGTGATCGTGTATGAAAATTGGAGGCTTCTGATTCCTCCTGACCATGCCACAATACAAGCTCCTTCTATAAAGGTGGTGTTTCGTGACAATACATGAAGGACTCTGTTATCTCCAATTTTTTTACTACATCACAGGGTCCCTTAACGGTAAATGAGAAAGACTAGTCCCTGTAGGGTTTATAGATACCACTGAAAGGAAATTCGTTTGAAAATGAAATACATGAAACCACCAAGATGCCACAACTACATTCGTAATCACGTTCGCTGGCAGAGTTCTCTTGATTGTGGCTTTCCTCGGTTCACAAAGTTCCTCTGGAGTACATATATACATAAAAGGGCAATCAAGCAATTTAATATACAGTACAGTACAGTATACCTCATTACCTATTGGCTCTTCTTAGCCCTGTATTGTAGTGAGTACTGTATGTTGTACCACCGCAAACCATTTATGTTGCGTAGTGCAATCTCGAATTTAACAAGGACACACAGTAAATATAGACTCGTTTCGTTAGGGGCGGATATGGTAAATTCCATCGTGATACAAGATCCCTCATTGTTGCATGGACCAAACACCAAAATTTACTTTGTTAATTTTTTCAGAGCACTAAAAGTTTAATATTTTTTATTTTTAAAGCACCAATTTTGATATACTGGTATATATGCTTATATATATATATACTGTATTTGCTGGACACCTGCTTTGTACATGCTCAGATTCCTGTATATTACTGTATGGTATTCACCACTTTTTAGTCAAAGTTTCATCTCTTAAGCAGCTTCAGTACTTTTCCCCAATTTTGCACAATGGTACAGTACTGTCAGAACTGTAAAATATCCGTGTACAGTAATCCTTGTTTTGAAATGTAATGACTCGGCTTGTTTGGTTAGTGATCCTTGCTTCAGCTGTAGTTGTTGACCAGTAAGATGATGATTGAAGACAATAGTGTAGCACAGTACACTATTTCACTTATCACAGGAATTTTAAATGTCCCCTTAGTAAGAACTTTTTCAGTACACTATAAGAAAGCAAACAGTTTCTTAAACCTGTTTATAAATCTCTTTATGTATCTGTTACAGTATGTTTTTGTAATACTTGTTCTAGGTGTTTTGTATTGTATTCCAGACATTGTATTTTTTCAAATGTCCCAGTGTTAAATGCTAATGTGATTAGTTCTCTTTGGATGTAGCTCTCCCATTGACAAAAATTACCACCTTGGACTGACAAAAAAAGAGTGTACTGTATATACAATTTAGATAGAGCATTTTACCATTAATGATAGAACTTTAATTGTTGTATACATTATCTATCTATATAAACTTCATTTTATTTTTTCAAGGTGGTTCACATACATATTTCAAGTGAAACACAAGGGCTTTGAATTTTTAGGAATCCAAGGGTGGTAATTTTGTTGACAAGGCAACCCCCCTCCCTCCTGTAAGCAACCCCAACTCACCCCCTCTCAAAGTGTTGGCCATCTCACTCCCTCTCACCCCGCCACGTAGTCACTCCTATGTTCCTCTCCCTCTCCCCACTCTCTGAAGGCTTAGGAGAGGAAGAGTTGAGCAGTATGATGGAGATTGATGGTAGTGACCCTTTGACCACCTCCACCTCCACCACTCACATCACAAGGTATGATCTCACCTCCTACTCCTCCTCCCTTCTCTAACCTCCATCACAACAACCACCACCACCGCCACCAGGTAATGTAGATGATACACACTGTAGTCTGTTTATCTGTAGCTGATGGTAAATATTCTACAGCTGATATCATACAGGCTAAAATTGGTTGGTTGGTTGGTTAAAGTCCCACCATCCACATTTTTAATAGGCATCAAGCATCAGCCAGTCAGATACAGCTTGTTGATATCTGCTGTGAAAATGTATACGTAAGCAACACGTGAACAGACTACAGTGCCGGTACTGTAGTTTTGCAGTACAACTTTAATCGGCCACCCATCTGCCTGTATTTGTTATGTTCTATATTGATGACCGATCCCCTTAGTGGTAGAGTGCAAGCGGTGTATGATTTTAATGTTTGTAGAATTGTTTAGGGAATTTCCATTTGTATTCTGGATTTTCTCATCAGCTGAAGGAGGTTATACTGAAAACTTGTGTATTAGTTGATGCCCACAATAAGCTATGAAAATTGTGTTTTATTGTTCATCTGATGACCATAAAGAGATGAAAAATACTCTCAATGAAACAAGTCTTTATGAAATGGGAACTTATGATATGACTGACACATTCACTACTTCCCATCAATAAGACTGCATATGCATGGTGTGTTGGAGTGTATATTATATAATTTATTAACACAGTAAGTAGGTACGTTACAGAATATTGATGAATTTATGTTTGTTAATTTCATGGAAATTTAAAGATGTTTTAGAAATTGACCATTGTTACAAAGTCTGTCCTAATTAATTAATTCTGCTCACTGGCCGAGGTTCAGTATATTTTATGTCGTCTAAAGAAAGGAATAATAATTTTATGAAGCCTTTATTGTAGTTGTTTGTTTCTCTTGCATTGCTTTGTCTGGCATCACATATCTTCCTCTTACTTTGACAGGATCGTCAGAAGGACAAAAGTAGGTGACGACGGCGAAGTGAAGGAAGAGGAAGAGGTCTATGAGGAGTACTGAGGAGGACAATGTGAAGGACTAATGAATAATAACAAAAAATGAAAAGCTAGCTGATCCTCCCTGTCCTCCTCCTCCTCCTCCTGCCACCACCACAACAAAAACAACCACCATCACCATTACCACCTGCATCTCTTCCGACCTTGTGAAACTGCCACCACAACTTATCATCACCAACAACCTCCTCTTCCTCAGACACTCGTAGAGATACTCCTCTTTGTTAAGGAAGATTTTTAGTCGTCTGCGAGGTCTTCGTGTTCACTAATGTCCAGCCCTGTTTATATTGATGGATGGCTTTTACACCCCAAACTCACCCTCCTCCTCCTCCTCCCCCAACTCCTTTCATCATAAATATATAAAGTATATACGAATAGATATATCAAACTCCATCTTAGTTCAGTTTTGACCAGGACAGAGAAGTTCCATTTAAAGTGGATTCTGCTGCAGTTAGTGACATTGGTTGTCAGAGGATCTAGTCAGAAGAAGAAGCAACTTTGTCAACATCACGAGCAAGAGATCAACTCTTTAAGTGTCCGTCAGTGCTTGTTCGCTGGAATAATTTAATGCTCCATCAAGCTGTTATTATTGCAAGATCTCTGGTTTGAACTGCAATATCTGACTCGTGTTTAATAAAGAGATCATGAGAGGTATTCACGACAGATCACTCAGAGCAAAGGTGCACGAACCCTAATTTGGTTTTTAAAAAGATTAGGTTTAAGGTCCTCCCCACCGACCCTTCGGTTGATGTGGCGGTGTTCATCCTAGTATGATTCACTACAGTTTCCTACAGATATTTACTCGCTGACAAAGATGCGCCATGTATTGTAGCTGAACAGTAATACTGTACTTGTACATGATGTGCTGCCACACAAGAAAGATAGGAGGCCCTCTGGAGTACTTTTATTTACTATTTTTTTCTCATCTTATTTTTGGAGATACTGTAGAAGCCAGCCACTTACTCCCCTCCAATAGGTAGAAATGTCATTTTAATCATGGCTTATACAAAAGAGAAAACATCCAATTATGAGCATGTTGAGTGTAAGATAGCTGATGTTTTGTTTTTGTTTTATCTTTTGTTCATTCCCCATGTCGATGATTTTTTTGTCCTCCCATATGCGATGCGCGAAACCCATGTGCAGATTTTACTGAAGCGACAGGATGTACTCTCCCACTCTTCTTCTTCTCCTTGTCCAATGCGGACCACACTAGTAGAAACTTAGTGTTAGTGTGGAGGGAGTCAGAGCCGGGGGAGTCAGTGTAAGGATCAATTTCTTTCTCATCGTAGTTTTACCATACGCATCATTTTAAAAAAGCTCTCGCCTGGTTTTCGCTCCTTTCCTCCCAACTCCACCCTCCTCTTTGTCTCACCTGCGCCAGGATGGATACAATATGATATAATGCCTTAGCACCTATTTCCTAGATTTATTCTCTCTGGCCAACAGTTGTTATTCTCGGTTATCTTCATTTTTTTTTCTCTGAGTTTGACCTTGGTGTAAGATGGATGGAGGCACGGGAGAGAGAGATAGAGACAGAATAAAAGCGATAGAGTAGGATAGTGCTAAATATGTGCACCCACTGAATTGTCTTCTCACTAACCCTGTGCCTCCTTCCTACTCTACCCAAGCCTCGGTAGCTCCAAGTATTGTGGTCACTTATCAAGTTTTCAAATAAATGCTTCATGTGAATAATGTTTCATAATCACTTTTATATATAGTGTTGCATGAATATGAGATTACTATTTGAAAAAAGGGATAAACATGTGTTGGTTGAATAAGGACAAATACAAAATACAAGTAGCAAATAGGGAGAGAAATAATTTCATGTGACTGGCAGCAGATACTGTACTGTATTGAGTTGAAGTTCACATATATGTTCTATTGACATTGCATTCTTACACCCAGTCATGTATACACGCTTAATACAGTAGAAATCTGTGTGAAGATTTCAGCTCCACTTGGAAGTATTCAGTAAATGAGATGTGGGAAACTGAGGTTTATGAAGAGCAGCAAAGACGGAAGTGTTGCTTGAGGGGAAAAAAGACATACTTTATTCCACTTAGTGCTGCAATGATAGATACTGTATGTTAATAAACTTACTGTCTCATGTAACCAAATTAAAATCTTCAAAATAACTTCAAGAAGTATAGTTGGAATAATATGCAGCAGGATGTCTCATAGGGAATCCACATATAGTACTGTATTATATTGTGACAACATACCCTGTGATTTGGCCCACACTCACATTTATATCCCCTTTCAAGCCCATGAAAATTTAAGGTTGGTACCATGAAAGTAATTTTGTTAATCCTTTAGTTTGGTGTACAGCCATTGCTGGACCAGGGTCCAAGGAGTGTTGGAGAGCAACAGAACAGAGTTAACAAAGTGAGTCTTCTAAACCTCTCAACGTTGAGAATGGTTTGTAAAATTCACTTGTTCGAAATTGTTCAGTTACTTACCAACACTCCTTAGACCCTGGTCCACCACTATCAGTCATGGCTGTACCTGAACAGTTTGTTGGTATTACATCATAGTACTGACCATGGCTCCTTACACATAATGAAGATTGACCCTGGACACTGATGAGAGGTAATACTTCTATACTGAACGATTTTTCATTATGCTGGGTCAATATATAGGTCAGCTATTAAGACTTAGAACATGGCATAAGGTGACTGAACTATAATCTTTATTTTATTTGGCTACAATGAATGATGTAGTTCCATCACAAAGCAAGATGTGTTTCTGAGAACTTTTTGCCATCTGTGAAGAGACTGGTATATGTTTAAGTTCTTTACCTTAGTTATTTTGTCACTTTAACCTTCATGGGGGAGAGGACGGTGACTACTTAATTGAAGATGTTTGTGTGAAAATGGTGGTGGAATGGGAAGGAACTACGAGGGTGCATGAATGAAAAAGGTGAGTGGGTGTGGTAATAGGGGTGTACAAAATGGGTGGAGAGAGGAAGAGAAAATTGGGTGTGCCAAGGGCGGGAGCATAAATGTAGAGGGGAAGTAAGGGGGGGTTGTATCGAGGGAGGGTGAGGTGAGGGTGTGACGAAAGGTGGAACTGCCGAGCAGAGGGGAAGGATGCGTGTAAATATTCACTACAGGGGAAAGGAATGTGTATGGTAATACTGTATGGGTTAAACTGTTTATTGATAGAAATACAATAAATGGTTATGTAGAGGTGTCCTGTAAGGAATTTTGGTGAGGGAATGAAGAAAGTGAGGCTGAATATCTTGAGAGAGGGAGGAGGAGACTGACACGGTTCATGGTAACATAATAATTGCAGTGTGGGTGGGTCGCTAGAGAGTACAGAGAGACACACACACACAGTCACGTGTCCTACATACTCACGAAGGCCACACACATGCACTTATGCAACCTTACACATTTATGACCCAAAATATAGTGAAAGAAAAACCCATAAATAACTGGGAAATATCTTCTTATACAACGATCGAGTTTCCAGGCTGACGACGAAGACGATATCATCCATAAGGTATGTATAATATGACTTTAAACTATTCCCACCTCGATCCATGGATATGAAGGTTGATGAGTCCTTCTCCCCCCCGTCACGGTATTTCCTGTGACTGCTGCTGCTCTCTCTCATATCAAGCATTCCCCCTGTCCCCTCCCACCTCTCCTCTCTCTCTCTTTCTCTCCGTCCTCCCACGCAACTCCCTCTCCCTCCCTCTACTCTCACATTACAACTACCTCGAGTAACAACCACTTAACCCACTCACCACAGCTGTAGGCTACGTTGCTCTCCATGTCGTCATCTTCGTTTATCCCCCACATTATCTTTTGTACTTGTTAGAATTTAATGGGTTGTTTTGGTTGAGTTTGAGATGATAGTTCCTCCAAGCTATGCCAGAAAACAGACTTATATAGTAGGTTATAAGAGCAAGGAGAGTATACAAAGCGCTACATTAACTACAAAACAAATTACATTATCCTTCAACAAGAGCCAAATTATATATCGAGTTAGTAGGTACTATAACCGTCTGATAGATCCACCAACCAAAAATGGATACCGGAAACTAAAATTGGCTAAAACCTCATCATATCAGCATTATTTCAGTACAGTTGTTGTATCATTATATGTCTTGCGCGTGTAATTTGGCTCGTATGACTTTATTTGTGGGAAAATAAACCAAAATGCATATTCATCAATGCCTCGTTTCATTACATCTTTGGTGACAAGCCTACGTAAGTAAAATTTTCGTAAATTTAATAGAGTCCATCGTGCTCCCATTCTCTGTCTGTCAAAGTGAGGAGAGAATGGGAAGGTTTTTCCTGAGAGATTGGGAAGGGTTGAATGAAGAATGGGAAGGTCTGGAAAAAAAAATGGGAAGGTTAGAAAGAGTCTGCGAAGGACTGTTGTTGTTGTTGTTGTTGAAGTTCTACAAAATGTCTGACCTAGCAGACCTGAGCTCCTGAGGAAGACCAAGGCTTGAACCGGTCAACCGGACTATCCCACAATGCCCTCAGTGAGTGTATGTTGTGTTGTGTTGTTGGTGAGTGTCGTTAAGTGCCATTACCTTCGCCCAATCCTCCGCTTGGACGACCAGATGACGTCTAATGTTAGATGCATGACTGATCAACCAGCAGCAAGAGTAAAACATGGGATATCCTACTCTTAATTCCAAAAAGTTGGCTAGCCATCTTTTTAAATTGTGTTGTGCATGTTTGTGTTGTATATTTTGTTTATGATGTCTATAGCTCAATAAGGTAATACAATTGTTTGTGTGTCGCAAGATCAATAATGATAGAAATTGATATAAGTGGATCGACGTTACAAGATGGAGAATGACATGTTTCGAGTATCGAATATATAAGGCATTGAGGCAGAGGTGGGGGGGGGGGAGATTATTATGAATTTATGACTGTCGTATAGTGTTTTGATCTCGAGTATCTTGCCCCGCACTACCCCCCCCCCCCACAGCACAATTCCTCCAGCAGGAACATATAAAACAAATATATATGTACAGTATATATAATTTTGATGCTTCAAGTATGTCAGGAGATCATACATACAGTCATGCAATGTCCGGGATACTGTATGATGGTTGCATGGTTCATCAAGTATAGGTTAGCCTATAACACGACCTCAAATAAGAATTAAGAGGGTTGGTATCGAGGTCAGGGCAGACAGAAAGTTGAGTTGCTTGCCGAGAAGTAAGTCTGTATGTCTGTATGTATGTATGTACGGTTATTCTGTTGCCAAGGGGTTCCTGCCGGCTTAGTAGGATACTCACTGCAATGTCACCCTTCAGCTTTAACACCACCGCTTAACTTATCAACCATTAGGCTACATTGTGACCGCGATATAGTTAAACTTTACCATACACACATGCACCGGATCAGGTTGCATATTATACTTATAAATAGTTTGATCATCTGCTGTATGCTGTATTGAATTATATCCCATTTGACGTACTGTACGTATTTTCACATGCCTATTGTATAGATGCCGGTATGTTTTCAGAATATCCTGATTTTTCCAGTGGTTTTCGTTGACGTTTCTTTTGCTTGGAGGCTGTTATTATGTTATTTTCCTGTATATTGAGTTATCCCTTGTAGTTCCATTCCTATGTTGACAGTTTATGCTCCTTCCTTGAATATTTTTAGAGTCCTCCCTCTAGTATTTTCTCTAAATATTATGAATTTAGTTCGTTTGAAAATTGAATGCCGGCGGCTGTACGTGTTGATGCCCTCCTATACCTCAAACTTTTCCTAATATTTATATGTTTATACTTTCTATAGACCTTGATCATCTTAATAACATTCTTAACTGACGTGTACTTTCTACTTTCTCACCTAACCCAGCTGATGTCATGCCTCTCATACCATCACATCTAAATATAATCATGACTAGAGGCTTTTCCAGCGAGGAGTGGCGAGCTCTTCACAGAAACAGGTTGGTTGGTGGGTTGGCACACCTCCCTCCCAGCATCCTGTCTAGCTCTAGCCTAGCTGATGGTGAATGTACAGTACATTGTACAGTTGGACACATGAATGGGTGGTACAGTCCAAGTGAAAGATTGTCAATTTCTCCCAATATCAAGTTCCTTAGTGCCAAATAGGAAACATCAGGGGCAGAAGTCAGTATTGAGGATGGTAATAAAAAAGCAAGTACCAGCTGATAATAGACACTGGTTACTCAAATGGGACAAGTATCTTTCACCTGGGCTGTACCACCCATTCATGTGTCCAACTGTACGATTGTCATGGAGTGGTTGTTGTCGGTGTTCATGGATGGAATTTTAATAACGATGCCTAATTTGGTCGTCATTTGCATACCTCTGGCAGATGATGATTTTAAAGACCCTGCCTGATGATTTTTCTGACTACATCACCGGCGGGTCCCTTAATTAATATATAATTATATCAGCAATAGAACATACTTTAATGTAGAATAAATTTGCAGATCTATTAATGTAGTGTACTGTAGAGTGTAGATAGAATAACTTATAAGTCTATTTAATTATTATTTATTGTTGCATATGGTAGGCTACTTACGTGTTTTCTTTCGTATTATTTATTTATAAACATATACTATACAGCAGAACATATTACTCATAGGCTACACTCGTTATGGTGTTGATTTTCATGGGTGTGTGCATTTGTCCTTGGTTTGTTAGTATGTGTGTATTTCCTGTGTGAAGGGAAGTTACTGATTACGGCAACCTAACTAAAATCATTGCATGTATTATATCGAATGTATCAACCTATTTATGTGTATGTGTGTGTGTATTTATTTATTTGAGAATCAATTATTTGAACTGTATATTATTAACAACTTATAATATTATATGGTATGACCTTCCAATGAACTTGTTGTTTAAATCTGGTAAGAGAGTTAAATAAAACATAATAATCAATGACTTGATGCTGATATACCGTCAAATTATTATTATTCCCAGAGGCATTGAGCAGAGAATCCATGAAGCAGAGATCAGCAGACAAGCCGTGAAAAGGAGAAAAGAAGAATAGAAGTTGAGTATACGGTTGCCATCTCGACCAAAATAATGCCACATGTACAATAATTATTACATAGACTAAAACTTCTAAAATATACAACCATAACTTCAATTAAGGTGGAATATTTCTAGGATTATATTCAAGCCACGTTCAGGATAGGAAAATAAGCTAAAATTTGGCTTCATTTTGCATTACAGTACGCTTAGAAATCAGCCTGTTTGAATGTTTATGAAGCAACAAGTAACATATAATAATAAATTGGTGTTGCCAAAGTAGAGATGTCAATGCTATTTATTTTATTATTAAGTAAAATAGATGTTACAAGTGAAGGACAGACGGTGAACATATCTAGCACTAAAATTAATGTGTTACCATGTCCCATTATAACCCTGGAACTATCTAAAGTCATCGTCCGCAACAGTGAAAAAGTAAGAGTTGAACAATTAGAAAGTTTGGTAAGGGAGAGAGAGGGAGGGAAGCATCCAGAACCTGCGCAGACGGTATCAACGGCTACGACTACTAAAATATTAATACAAAAATCTGCTGCTTGACATTTACTTTAGCCTTTGCCGGTGAAGAATGCTACACAACGGCCACATTGACTAGACTACAGTAGGCGTGATAAGGAGTGATATTAGGGTTAAAACAAGACAAAATAAGGCGAAATTTAGTTCAAATCATTCAAATTCAGAATCCAGCCCATCCCATTGCGCAGGCCACCAGTGGTGCCAGGTCTACTTGACGAAATTTCCCCAGCTTTAACATTAGAATTTTCCTTTACTTATCTCAAAAATTCCCTGTCTATTTTAAAGATAGTCGTACACCTTTTTCAGACCGGGGATATACAAAGCATTTACGCTGGTGTAAACCATATACACTCAATGGTTTACACCAGCGTAAGTGTTTTATGAATCCTGACCATTATCTTGATATATCGTCTGGTAAAATTTTCCCCATTTACCAGTGAAAAATATTTTTTTAAATTACCCCATTGGTACCTCTAATTCTTCATGTCTAGGGAAAATTCACCATACTTGGCAATACCGCATCACGTGGCACTGATGCGAGGTTATATAAAGGGCCCCAACGCCGCAAATCTTCAGACTATCACGGGAACCACAGAAGCAGCTCCTGCGACAGTCGCACTCCTTGTTTGGACTACTTTTTTCCCCATTAAACCAACCAAACTTCATCAAAAATGGTTAGTTATTGTGTAGTTTGTTGTGTGCTTGATGTAGAGAGTCACCTATTGTTATTTTTAAAGTGAGTAAAAACATTTTTTCGAAGTAACCGGTGTTGTATAATATTAATTCGTTCTGACTCACGTTGGTGGTTGTAACTTTATTTTTTTATTTGTTTTCAACTTACGGGAACTTTAAAAAGTATATATCATTCTTACTATCTGTATGTTAATGTTTTTTATCTGTACTTTATAAGTTTTGGGAGAATTGGTTGTTATAATTACGGTGTAAAGTTAGTGTTGAATTGTATGTTGTCATTTCCTGTCGGTCACTACACACGTATATCTTTCGACACACACACACACACATATCTTTCGACACACACACACATACATATATCTTTCGACACACACACATACATATATCTTTCGACACACATACATCCTTCGACACAAACGCACATACATCCTTCGACAAACACACATACATACATCTTTCGACACAAACACACATCCTTCTACACATATATACATACATACATCGACACGCATACATACATACATCCTTCTACACATACACACACATCTTTCTTCACACTCATACCACTTCCTTGCCTCCCCCCCCCCAGTCCCACCCCTGTACGTGGCCTCACACTTTTACCGCTTCACCTCCCCCCGCCCCCCCCCTCACACACACGCACACATCCCTTCTCACTGACTCACTTGTTACTCTACCTCTCTATCCCCCCTTCCCTCCCCTCCCCTCTCTTCCTCCCATCTTACTGTTATTCTACCTCTTCCCCCTTCCCTCCCTCTATTCCCCCTCCCCTCACTCATTTTACCTCCCTCTCCCTCCCATCTTACTGTCATTCAACCTCATCCCCCTACCCTCTCACTTATTCTACCTCCCTCTATCCCCCCTCCTTCGCTCTCTCTCGTCTCCCCCCACCTCCCCCTTCACTTGTCATTCCACCTCTCCATCCTTCCTCCCAACCACCTGCATATGATGTCATCACCCAACTCGTATGATGATTTGTTAATGTTTCTCTGTGTACATAAAGTGGTTAACTAGACTTACAATAATTAAGTTTGCTGGTTCCATTCGTCATTAAAGATAAAAACTGTAACTTATATTTTATTTGCAATTTCAATGTTTGTGTATTTTATGCTTATATTGCATGTACTGTACAAATTAAGAGTAAAATGTCACTAATGGACAATAAACATGTTATTTTGGTGTATTATACTGTGCTGGAAGTTATATATTTTTTTTGTTTAGAGATCCTCTAAACACCTATCTTACAATATTGGGGAAGTCTTGGTAATCATGGGTTTTAAAGGATTGAGAATAAGCAAGTATAGCATAACAGTTCCATTGCAAATTAGAAAATTGGTGGGTTTTGGTGGAGGAAATACAAATTTTGGTAAATTGTCAGATTATATCCAGAGCCCTGTATATTGAAAATGGATTACCCAAGCCACAAATTACAGCTAAATGTCATCTTAACTATGTGTTTATGTTAATGAGTTCTTTACTGTTTCAGTACTGGTAGGTTTAAAATTAGAATGCACAAGCCACAAAAGGTTACGAGTTATAACATGTGTTAATAACTTTTCTTTACTATTTCAGCGTGAATGCATCTCAATCCATGTGGGTCAGGCTGGTGTGCAGATGGGCAATGCCTGCTGGGAGCTGTATTGTCTTGAGCACGGCATCCAGCCTGATGGTCAGATGCCATCAGATAAAACCGTTGGAGTAGCTGATGACTCCTTCAACACCTTCTTCAGTGAGACTGGGTCTGGAAAGCATGTACCCAGGGCAGTTTTTGTTGATCTCGAACCTTCAGTTGTAGGTATGTGGAGAATGGAAATGTATTGGTTTATTTCATTAGGTAATATGGAAATATATCTTTACTTTTAATTTGGTATATTTCGCATGCTTGTGTGGACAGTAGGGAATATATTTTTTTTTTTAACTGTTGATGGAAACAAAATAGTCAGTGGAAATGTGGTATTTTCCTGCCACTGTTTTCTTAGTAGGCTGTATCTAATGTAAACTATTACCCTGTGGTATTTGATACTGCTTGTCTTCAGGCTCACACAGATTATTACTCTTCCTCCATTATACGGCTCATGACTAGAGTGGTGGTGGGTTTCCCTCTCTTATTCTCCCTTCTGTCTTCAATAATTATATATGCTAGTAGTTTATGTAATTTGTGTTGTAAATATATGGAAATATTGATTTTGTTCGGTTTTTAGATGAGGTACGAACTGGGGTGTACCGGCAGCTGTTCCACCCGGAGCAGCTCATCACAGGCAAAGAGGACGCTGCAAACAATTATGCTCGTGGCCACTACACCATCGGCAAGGAGATTGTTGATGTGGTGCTCGACAGAATCCGCAAACTGGCAGACCAATGTACTGGACTCCAGGTGGGTGCAAATGTTGTGTATACTGTATATAGTAAGGTAATCTTTACAGAGTTGTGGTGCAATATAATATAGCTGGTATCAGAAAGCATTGCAAAGTAAACAGTCAGTCAGTGGGGATAATCATTAAGAGTAGTGCGAGAATGTAAATTTAAAATGAATCTAGAAAATCTATTGGTAATTAACGGACACAGACTTGCATCCAAGCCATGGACATGCAAGAGGGCACTGCAATCTACAATAGTGGAAAATTAGTTACTTGAAAGGAGTACATGGAATGGAGAAAGCCATGAGTAGTTTGTGTTGTGTGGTGATTGAGGGGATGATGTTAATTTGAACACTTCAAGAGTATGCAAGATTGGGGGATGGGTCACAAATTTATTTAAGGATCTGGTATGAGAGGGAGACCACTGGTTAAATTGGTGAACAAGAGGGAAACTTATGGTTAAGAATGTCAAATCTCCGTAATTTATTGTTTGGGATTGGTGTTTAATATTTAATTATATTTTCAGGGCTTCCTGATCTTCCACTCCTTTGGTGGTGGTACAGGATCCGGTTTCACATCTCTCCTCATGGAAAGACTGTCAGTTGACTATGGAAAGAAGAGCAAGCTGGAGTTTGCCATCTACCCTGCACCACAGGTAGGTTTTTCATTACAACACTGACTTAGCCACATTTTGCATAGTTATGTTTGAGATTTTAAGGGGATGGTAAGTGGTTCTAAACTGGAATTGAAAAAAAAAAAAACAACTAGTAAACTTCAGGTATCCTTAGTTTTTTGTTGGCTGGAATGTAATGAAGGTAAAGTGGGATCAAGAAGAAAGCTTAATAATGGTTGATAATGTGTGAAGTAAAGGATATGCCGATGTGAATGTAAAATTATTTATTTTTCCTACTTAATGTAACAGTTCAACTTAAGTTTGAGTTAAATGGTGAATTTGTCAGCTTTGTTCATATAATATTAAGTATGATCAAATTTGTTAGTTTTAATTCATTCCTGTGGTTGGAAGAAATCGTTTGATACTCTTACATTATTTGCTGGAATATATAAATTAATCTTCGTTTGACGACTGCTGATGTCAGGTTATTCAAATTTATCCTATGTATGTGTATTTTGATCAGTCTGTCCTATTAATAATTTAATTTATTTTATTTTATTTTTTTCAGGTTGCCACTGCTGTTGTTGAACCATACAATTCTATCCTGACCACACATACTACTTTGGAACACTCAGATTGTGCCTTCATGGTAGACAATGAAGCAATATATGATATCTGTCGCAGGAACCTGGATATTGAACGCCCATCTTACACCAACCTTAATCGACTTATTGGTCAGATTGTCTCTTCAATTACAGCCTCTCTCAGATTTGATGGAGCACTCAATGTGGACCTGACTGAATTCCAAACTAACTTGGTACCTTATCCACGAATTCACTTCCCTCTGGTAACTTACGCTCCTGTCATCTCTGCTGAAAAGGCCTATCATGAACAGCTGTCAGTTGCCGAGATCACCAATGCCTGTTTTGAACCAGCCAACCAGATGGTTAAGTGTGACCCCAGACATGGAAAGTACATGGCCTGCTGTCTGCTTTACCGTGGTGATGTTGTACCCAAAGATGTGAATGCTGCCATCGCCTCAATCAAAACCAAGCGTACCATCCAGTTTGTGGATTGGTGCCCTACAGGTTTCAAGGTGGGCATCAACTACCAGCCTCCCACAGTGGTTCCTGGTGCTGACTTGGCTAAAGTGTCGAGGGCAGTGTGTATGCTCTCCAACACCACTGCCATCGCTGAAGCCTGGGCACGCCTTGATCATAAGTTTGATCTTATGTATGCCAAGAGGGCCTTTGTCCACTGGTATGTTGGTGAGGGAATGGAAGAGGGTGAATTCACAGAGGCTCGTGAAGATCTGGCTGCCCTGGAGAAGGACTACGAAGAGGTGGGAATGGACTCAGCTGATGGAGAAGATGTTGAGGGTGATGAATACTAAACACTCAAGGTCCTCCATAATATAACTGGATATCAAACATTCCTATTATACAGAACAAATTTTATTTTTCATTTTAATAATACGGATCCAGAATTTGTTACTTTTGCCTTGTACTGAATATGGAAAGATTGTATTGTTCAGTATATTGCATGTGGTGATGAATGCTGAACACTCAAGGTTATGTCCTCCATGATGTAACTCGATTATCAAACATTCCTATTTTTACTGTAAAAAATGAAACTAATTTTATTTTTCATTCCAATAAAATGCAGATCCAGAATTTGTTACTTTTGCCTTGTAATGTATTAAACAAATTAATACTTGTGGTGAAGTTTGGTTTAAGTAAATGTTAGCTTAAATTGTGATAAAGGGGACCGCTCCTAAACCTAGAAGACCCAGTCAGACAAAAGGTGAAATGACTGCAAGGATGCAAATGCATACAATATAGGGTAAGGGTGTTGATGCCCCTTCAGATTGGATTAATACTTCCTTTGATATTTTGTGCGTGCTGTCCCTTTTGTGGTAAAGGATATCCAGCTAAGCAGTCCCTTTAATTTTTACATCTATATTATCCATGAGAAGATTAACTACAGTACTTCTCCAGCCTATAGTAGCTATTCAGTGTTTGTCCATAGTAGTCTGATGGGGGTTTGTTTAGCATGGTGTACTCTTGTCATATCTGCGAGTATCATTTATGCAATGGAAAAAGTTATTTGCCATATGATAATGCAGTGTGTGGACCATTAATTCATTAGTGGGGCTAGGCATATCATGGGTAGTCTGAATAAAATTAAAGTTATTGCAGGAATTGGATGTGCCTTATTAGTTTAAAAACGCATACACCTGGAGGGGGAGATAAGTGGAGTCTTGCATACCTCTTGAGATTGTCGATATGTAACCATGTTAGTTTGGTTGCCACTCAAATTTGGGAAAGTACTGTAGTTCCCTCTTACTGAATTAACTATTGTAAATCGCTTGGATTTGATGGAAGCAAGGTCTAATAAGTAATACTTATTAGACCTTGGATGGAAGTACAAATGGCTAATGTAGAAAAGGAATGAAATCCGGTATGTTTCATAATGCCAGGAAGTGGGACTGTAAAACTAGGAAAGGCAAGAAATGGAACAACATTCAGGTGAGAGGAGGTAGGTGGAAGTATGAAACTTGAAGGTGCCGCCATGCATTTATCTTTAGTACAGTTCTTTAATATTTAATGCTCATTGGACTATGTATCTCATGAGATGCTTTGGTTGATAATTATGGGATGATTATATATATATACATGATCTGGTCGACTGCCAATTACTGAAATAACGTTTCTAAAGTAATAGTACAATATTGGACAGTAGAACCTGCAGACAGCTGGCTCCTGTTTTGCAGATGACGTATGTGATTGGTTTTTCCAGTAAGCATGTCTATGATTGGTCCATTGTATCCCTTATTAACCCCTTCTCTTCACCCTAACCCATGGAAGTATTACACCCTAACCTAAATCATCGGCAAACAGGAGCCAACTGTCTTCAGGCGCTCGTACTATTTGACCGGTGTCGCCATCTTCCCGGAGAGAAGGAAGGAAAACGGACAAGTGGCTGTTGTATCGAGCATCCCTACCACCATTACAGACTGGATTACTGCATATTTAATCCCTCAGGGGCCTCTAACACACTCCCTTCATTTATATAATCCCTTTGTCGAGTCAGTTTGGCAATAATGATATGGCTAATTCGCAAAACTTGAAAGAGAAGCGAAGAAATAGCATTTATTTTTTTGTTTAATGAGATGAGGATGTTGGTGGGAGGAAGAGCGGGGTTTGGTAAATCAATGTTGCCAGGTACAGGGAAATTTCTCCGTTTTAGGGAATTTTCGAAGTCCACACGGGGAAATTGTATAAAGATTGTTCAAGAGTAAACAGGGAAATTTCTACCAGACGAAATACCAAAAAGACCGTCAATATATATAGCCTACAGTATAAGAATAAACAGGGAATTATTGAGACAAAAATGGGAAATATAATAAATATAAGATACCGTCAGTTTTCCAGAGTAAACAGGGAATTACTGAAGCAAAAAAGGGAAATACAAAAAATATATATAAAAATACCATCAATGCTCCAAGTAAGCAGGGAAATTTCTACCAGATGAAATGCAAAAAAAAAATAGAATACAGTCAATATTCAAATGTTCATTACCGAGGCAAAAAATGTGAAATACAGAAAAATACACATAATAAAAAACCCATCAATGTCCAGGAATGATAAATAAACCGCAATTACAGGGATTTACTGAGGCAAAATAATAAAAAAAAAGGTGGGGGAAGAAGTTATAGGGAATTTCCATGAAGCAGACTCATAGCTGGCAACACTGGTTCTTCAGTTTGTCAGATGTGAGGGTCGTGTGTGGACGTGGTGTGTGTTAGGTGCCCGTGGGGAGGATCACTGAAACTACGGCTTGATTTACCTGGTTTGTGCATCCCGCGGTGGTTCCAGGGGCGAAATTACACCCTCCTTGAAAGGTAAGGATAAATATACAACCCTGGTATGGCGTTATAAAGGTGAAATAAAGGGTGTTTGTAGCATTTGTGGGGGGAGGCTGGGGCTGAGAGGAGGCTGTGTGTGTGTGTGTGTGTGGTGGCAGAGCAGCAGCAATAGAACCAGGCAGGGAGAAGGATTTTATTTTATTCTCTTATTTGATTATTATACGATGCTTTTAATCTTTATTCACATATATATTGGTTACACTTGGGCTGTGTGGGGTAGAACAGTTAATTGTAAATATAACCAGGCAGGGCGAATTATTTTATTTATATTTAATTCTCCTATTTGATTATTATACGATGCTTTTAATCTTTATTCACATAATATATTGGTTACACTTGGCTGAGTGGTAGAACAGCGAAGTTAATTAATATAGCCAGGCAGGGCGAATTATTTTCTATATTACTCTCCTATTTAATTATTACACGATGCTTTTAATCTTTATTCACATAATTATATTGGTTACACTTATATGGTACCGTACATCAGGTTTATTTGTATATAATTTATTTTAGTTTCTTGTGTGTGGTTTAAAATGTGACTAAAGACGGCGTATATATATATATATATTTCCCACATTATAAAGCGGTTTTTATTATTTTTTTCATCTATATCTTGTAGGCCTATCTATACAAAGGCTATGAATTATGTTCAAGCTATAATTAAATCGTATCGCTTATCTATATTCAGGTATTTAATTAAAAGGCAGAGGAAATTTTTGGTACGTCAAAAGAAGGAATAATTTTGATAATTTTAATGCTACCGGCACGTACGGTAAATTTTAGGAAGGCTACTAATTTTTCCAAGATAATTGTGTAGTCAAAACATTCTTTGCTGATAAGATAATTAATGATGTGAAAAATGGGACATGTTCTAAATTGATCCTAGAACAGAATAGAAGCTTATTTAAGGATATAATACACTTTTGGTACATTGGAGTGTCTTGATTCCTCCAAAGTATGCCAGGAACAGGGCCAGAGGAACAAAAATAATGGTGTACTGTTGCCTGGAAAAGTTTGGAGGAATTATTTGCTCCAGATTTACCAAACGTGTATTACCACCTTAATTAAAATGCTAAAGGTGACAATAATTTAGCATTAATAGGGGTTATGTGTTTTTACAGCTTCTCTCTGATACGTTAGAGTTGTTTTATTATATACCACTTCTAGGAAAAGGGTGGTACTATTTATTAAACTTCGAGATATACTCTTTTCGCTGCTAAATTCGTTTTGCAGAATAATGCAAATTGAGCAACGAATATAATCTTTCCTCGAAGTAGTGTAATAATACCACCCTTATGATTCTTATTCAAAAGTTGCTTATGTATAGTAAAGGAGATTCTTATTACATATTTGGCACTTTTTTTTTTTTTTTTGTAACACCCGAATTACGTATTTGTATTGTATATAAAACTAACTTACAGTAAATACTCATAATTAATACCGGTACCATATGTAGCCTACCGTAATTCCGTCTTTGGCATAAAACAATAATACTGTAATTAATGTTTATAAATTGTTCAGTGTTGAGAGAGAGAGAGAGATAGAGAGAGAGAGAAGCAGGCAGTAACAGGCACAAAAAGAAAAGAAAAGCTAGCTTGCATAGTGTAATGTAATCCACCTATAACACCTGACACTCCCTCCTCATGCACTCGTCCTCTCTCTCTCTCTCTCTCTCTCTCTTCATCCATCACACCTTCACTTTCTCTCCATCCATCTCACCTTCACTTCTCTCTCTCTCTCTTCATCCATCGCACCTTCACTTCTCTCTCTCCCCCCCAACGGGAACGCCCTGCCGAGGTAGGGGGCTTGTGTGTCTCTGAGACCTGGCGAGCTAGACTAGAGGGGGCTCCGGCCCCTGCTCTGCCCCGATATCGGGGAGAGAGGGTTTCCCATGCTAGGAAGGTCGCCAGTGAGAGACCAGACTAAATAGTTCCCATCTTTCAGTTCTTCAATTATCCCTCTTTTCATTTTATTTCCTTCCTGCTTGCTGTCACACCTCTCTATCACCTTTTTCTGGTGCTATAGGACCTCGATGTTGCGGCGCCTAATATTCATCAATCAATCAATCTCTCTCTCCATCCATCCATCACAGCCACTCCTTTAGACTAGAGAATATTCACTCTTATCTTAAATGGCAGTAGGCTATACAGAAGATATTGGTTTAACGGGAGAACTTCTTTTTGGTATACTGTACTGTATTAGTATTAGAGGCCAGCTGATTCCTCCTAACAAATCACCTCAGTGTGGGTATAATCGGGAATTTGTTGTTGACTAAATACAAAAATAAAAACAAAAAGGAAGTTAATATTTGTTTTTGTACCAATTCGTAAAGTTTATTACCGGCGTTGCGTTTTCCAGTTCGATATGTTCATGATCGCATAAATTATTAGTAAACTGACACGTATATATATATTTTTGGTACGGTATGATATTCTGAATTAAGTTTATATATTAGTCTGTTTAGTATTGTCTTGTTATATTATTTAGTTTACACGTATAACTAGACAAAGACCACTTGTGTTACAGTCCCAAAGTTAATGTTTGTTTCGCCTGCCTAATTTTCATATTTAGTTTATTTATTTGTTTTATTAATGAACAGTATTTGCATAAGATGACAGCAAGGGCAAGGTGTGGCACAAACATTCTCTCTCTCTCTCTCTCTCTCTCTCTCTCTCTCTCTCTCTCTCTCTCTCTCTCTCTCTCTCACACGTAAATTATGACCTGACACTCAGCTATGCCATTTACCCCATTACATATTAGGCGAGAAAAGAGGGTCTGTTGTTTGGCTCTTATTGTAGTCATCCTGTAAGGTAGTTTGTACTTCCTGTATTAGACTACATGAGTAAAACAGCGTAGCAATGAGAGATACACTTTCAATATAGCCTAGTGTAGCTTGTACTTCCTGTATTAGACTATATGAGTAAAACAGTGTAGCGATGAGACAAATACTTTCAATATACGGTAGTGAAAAGCTACATTCCTGAAGTGATCAATAACATTTTAAAGATGTACAGAACTCCGAGATGCATAATTACTTGGTTACGATATGATAAGATAAGTGTAGGAACGTTTATAATTATATTCTGTACGTAGGTCATCATAAATAGGCTATGGTACCTAGTTTGTTATTTTACGAGTCTTATCATGGGTTGGTTAATATGTATGGGACAGAGTAGACGAATACCTGAGTTAATATTAGGCCTATTCCGCCTGAAATGTTTCTTCAACTGCCTCTCTTTTTCATTTTATTTCCTTCCTGCTTGCTATCACACCTCTATATCGCCTTTCTCTGGCGCTGTATGACCTCACTGTTGCGGCGCCTAATATCAATCAATCAACCGCCTGATATGTAGCAATTACCAATAGGGTGAATGAATATAGTTTGCTATATATAACCGGAGCAAGAACCCGTGAAATAGTGGGTCGTATTCAAGAACATCCGTGGTGTATACGATGGCATGGTACAGGTAAGACGATGACTCCATAGAGCCATCGTATACACCATGAATGTCCTTGAATACGGCCCAGTGATACGAGAAAATATTGACGTGGTTAATTTTGATATGCATTATACGAATAGTTTTAGAGAGTATAAAATTAATAAGTAAGATTCCACATTTCTTTGGAATTACTGTACTTTACTTTCTTATATATTTCTCTACCGTTATAAAATTAATAAAATTCCACACTTCTATGGAATTACTGTAGGCTACTGTACTTTCTTATATGTTTCTCTGTACCGTTATTCCTTCCTCCTCTTTCTCATGTTTTTTCATTCACATACTCGCCTTTTCCATTCATTCATAAAAATAAATCTGCCTTCCCATCACAGACCTTCATTAACTCACTTCCCTTCCTTTAATACCTCCATGTTACCCCTCCCTTCCCCTCCCTTCTTTTTTTTTTACCTTCCGACCCACTATTCTCCTCCTTACCCCCCTCCCCTAACCTCTCCCACCCACCCTACTCTCTTTCACCCCTCCCCCCAACCCCTACTCCAATAACCCCTCTCTCTCACACTCTCACTCCCCCCCCCCACCTCTCCCCTACTCTCACTACGCCACCAGCCTGCTTTCCACTACCGCAGTCACCAACACCACCCCTCCTCTCCTTTCTCCCTCCCTCCTCTTCCTCCCTCCCTCTCTCCCTTCCGCCCTGAGAACATTCCCATACATCCTCTTCCTTCCCTCCCCTCCCCTCCCTTCCCTTCCTCGCCCAACTGGCTTTTTCCCTCACTCAGGACCCTCCCTCCCTCTTTTCCCCCTCCCTCTCTCTCTCTCTCTTCTGTCTCACTCATCATCCTTACTTCTCTCTTCGTACTGTTCCTTCCCACTCTTTATTTCCCCCTTAACTACTCATTCTCTTCCTCCTATCTCCTTCCTCTTTCTCATATATATTTTCTCTTTCATTCTCTCTCCTTTTTCCTTCCTCTTCATCTTATTTCCTTCCTCTTTCATTCTCTTCCACCTATTTCCTTTCTCTTTCATTCTCTTCCTCCTATTTATTTCTCTTTCATTCTCCTTCTTTTCATTAGGCAACACTTTTATTCTAACAACAAATGCTAGGCTGTTACTTCTATTGCAGTTTCATTTGTCGAACTTTATTCTTAGCTGTTGCGATGTTGTTTTATTTATTTATTTATTTATTATCTCTATGTCTTCTTTAGTTCCTCACTTTGTATTTATTATCCCTATGTCTTCTTCACATTTATTTTTATTATCCCTATGTCGTCTTTACTTTTGTTTTTATTATCCACCCATATTAGGCTATCATGATTCTGTTTCCCACAATGCCAACCTTTCCATCTTTTCTATCTCCTCCATCCTTGGTGTTGTCGTTCTCGTTTTATTATGTTCACTGTCCTCTGTTTCCTCCCTCCTTCCCTCCTCCTTCACACCCATTTATCTACCCAACCTCATCCCCCTTTCCAGTCCACCTACTTCCTCCCTTCCTTTTTACCTTCCTTTTTTCCTTGACACTTAATCCTTCCTATAGCCTAGTTAGTTAACCATCGTCATTCTCTCTCTCTCTCTCTCTCTCTCTCTCTCTCTCTCTCTCTCTGTGCCCATGACTGAGGAATTCCTTGGCCTTGGTTCCGCCCTTCATCCCCACACTTCCCTCCCCTCCATTACCCAAGGGCAGTGAGCTAATGAGAACTTGTGTAGAATTTCGTATACGAGCCATTATTGTTTTTGTTTTGCGAGTAATAATTGTTCCCCCTCACACCAAACTCACTCACTCGCATCACTCATCCACTCACTCCCTTCGTGTTTCTCATCATACTATTAACCTCTCTCTCTCTCTCTCTCTCTCTCTCTCTCTCTCTCTCTCTCTCTCTCTCTCTCTCTCTCTCTCTCTCTCTCTCTCTCTCTCTCTCTCTCTCTCTTTAAATGTTTCACTCCCTCCGTTTCCCCACTTAGAAGTAACTCTAGTCTGTATTCTATTGTATTAATTAAAAGGGAGGAGAAATAAAATGAAGGAAACAGTGGCATAGCAGCAGCATAGCCTGGTCATATTACGAGAGAGAGAGAGAGAGAAAGAGAGAGAGAGAATGTTTTGTATTGCCAAGTGTTGCCAGATGCTCGTTTGTCCTTGGTCACTTGGTTATTCTGTCCCACACTCGGTTTAAGGGGTATTTTGTGTTGATAAATCTGGAGCAACTGAATCCACCTAACTATTCCAAGCAACAGCACACTATATTTTTTGCTCTCTCTCCTCTTTTTGACTGAAGAAGATAATTTAGTATACTTTCACCTTGATTCCTCCACAATATGTCCAGGAAAATGAACCCAGATTAACAAAAATAATAGTGGCCCGTTTGTTGCTTGGAATAAGTTGAGGAGAATCACCAGTTGCTCCACATTTTTTCCATCCATGCCTATCACTTTATGTGTAGATCTTTAATTAAAACCCCATGCATCTCATATTTTGTTTATTATTGTCACCTTTCTGATTGATTATTTGTTATGTGTCTATCCTTTTTCGTGGTTCCCTCTCTCCTCTTCTATCCCTTTCCCTGATCCCCCCTTCTCTTTTCTATCCTTTCCTATCCCCCCTTTCCCCTTTTCTATCCTTCCCCTGATCCCCCCTTTCACCTTTTCTATCCTTTTCCTGATCCCCCCTTCCCCTTTTCTATCCTTTCCCTGATCCCCCTTCCCCTTTTCTATCCTTTCCCTGATCCCCCCTCCCTTCCACTGTCCCTGTACCCTAACTAACACACCGCCACCCGACTCATATGTCCACTCAACAGGGCTTCCGTCACCGAATATGTTTCTCCTTGGGTCAATGTCCTTCCTTTCTATTACCACTTCTCTTCCTTCTTTTCTCCTTGGTCCTCCCCTTCCTTTCCATCTTCCTTCTTTCTCATTCAGCCTCTATTTCTTTTCTCCTTGGGTCCTCTCCTTCCTTTCCATTCTTCCTTCTTTTCTCATCCAGCCTCTGTTTCTTTTCTCCTTGGTCTTGTCCTTCTATTCTATTAACCATTTCTCTTCCTTCTTTTCTCACCCATTCTCCTCTCTCTCTCTTCTCTCTCTCTCTCCTCTCCTCTCTTCCTCTCTCTCTCTCTCTCTCTCTCTCTCTCTCTCTCTCTCTCTCTCTCCTGTCAGCTTACACTCATTTGGGCGTCACTTGTTGCTGCTTAACTCCCCCTTCACCCCCTCCCTTTGGTCCTCTGTAACGTAATACCCGAAGGTGATAATAGACATAATTATCAACACACACACCTCACACACACACAGAGGGGAAAAAGATAGAGGAGGGGAGGGGAGGGGGGTCAGTGTGCGAGAACCAGAGGGGAGAGAGAGAGAGAGAGAGGGAGGGAGGGGGGTCAGTGTACGAGGACCAAAGAGAGAGAGCGGGGAGGGGGTCAGTGTGCAAGAACGCATATTCGCGTACTTAAAGGAGCGGTAGCCAGAATATTTGAGGTTAGTGATGGTATGCCACGAAACCCCCACCACCAATATTGAAGGAGTTTGTTTGGTGCATGGGTGAGTGAGTGAGGAGGAATGAGAAGCCCACTAGGGCAAGCAATTCTTATATACCAACACAGGGGACCTTAACTCACTGATGGACCCTATCTCTCTCTATCTATCCTATTCCTCTCTATCTATCTATCTATCCTATTCTCTCTCTCTATCTATCCTATTCTCTCTCTCTATCTATCCTATTCTCTCCTCTCTCTATCCTATTCTCTCTCTCTCTCTCTCTCTCTCTCCTCTCTCTCTCTCTCTCTCCTCTTCTATCTCCTCTTCTTTCCTCTCCTCCCTCTTCTCTCCACAGCTCCCCTCTTTCACCATTATTTTCCTTATCATTTCATTTTATCTTCACTTTTCCACCGTTCGCCTCCCCCCCCCTCACTCTTTCTTTTATTTCCTGTTCTATATATTTTACGTTTTTTTTGTGTGTGTTTCTTTACAATTTCTCTTCTGTGGTCATAATTTTATCACCATTTTCTGTCTCTCTCAGCCTCCCCTTTCACCTTCCTCTTAACTCGCCCCCTTCACATCATTTTCTCTCTCTCTCTCTCTCTCTCTCTCTCTAAGCCTCCCCCTTCACCCACCTCTTAACCCCCCCCTCCACCCACCTCTTAACCCCCCCCCGCCCCCACTTGTGCTATTGTATTCGGGGTATCAGAGGCAATAGAAGAGTGGAGTTAGCCCATCATCCCATCCCACGCTCCAGAGAGAGAGAGAGAGAGAGAGAGAGAGAGAATGGTGATAGAATTATGAGCCCAGAAGGTAAATTGCAGAGAGAGAGAGAGAGGGAGAGAGAGAGAATGGTGATAGAATTATAACCCCTGAAGGTAAATTGTAAGAGAGAAAGAGAGAAAAGGGGGATTATTAACACAGAGAGACAGAGACAATTTACTGAGAACTCTGAGGGTAAGATTGGTTGTAAGTATCCCCTACCAATTATTACGAGACAAACACTGAAGAGCATTAGCAACAACAACAACAACAACAACACGGAAACCGACTGATTATTAGGACAAAATAATCCCCAAATGAATATAACAGTGAGGGGATTTATTATTATTATCACAAAAACAATAACAATAAAAACACTGAGAACTTGAATATAGGGTAAAATAATCCCTGAATGAATACAACAGGGAGGGGATTTATTATTATTATTATCACAACAACACTGACAACGAACGAGTCAAATTAATGGTGTAGAATCACGCAACACAACCCCATCATATTCAGTGTAAGCTTCTGTTACCCCTTCCTTCACCCCTTTCCTATAGTCTCTCTTATGTCTCCTTCACCCCTCACAGTCTCCTTCACCCCTCCCCCACTCTTCCTTATGTCCCTTCACCCCTCCCCACATAGGCTAGTCTTCCTTATGTTCCCTTCACCCCTCCCACAGTCTTTCTTGTATCCCCATCACCCCTTCCCTACCTTTGACACCCCTCACCAGTACTCCATCACTTTCCCCCCTTACCTATTCCCACAAGAAGTAAACAGACTCTTGGATCTGAACTGACTGACTGAGTATTACCCTGGCAGTGTTGGTTGGGTTGGGTTGAGTTCGAGTTGGTAGTTGGGACGCGTGAGGCTTAATAGGCGGTTATTGTGGACATAGACAAGGCTAGGCGAGATTTGCTCTTAAGACTTGAATATGTAGCCTAACGTTTATTCTTTTTCTAGCTTTGTTCTCTCTCTCTCTCCTCTCTCTCTCTCTCTCTCTCTCTCTCTCTCTCTCTCTCTCTCTCTCTCTCTCTCTCTCTCTCTCTCCTCATTCCTTCAAACTACCGTATAGAGAGCTACACAGAATCATAATAAACACCCACAACCAACCAACCAAGGGACCCAGTGTTGGAGGTTAGTGAGTCCTTCAAATATTGCCACGAAACACACACACCTATATTGAAGGAGATTGTTTCGTGGCAGAGTGAGGAGGAATAAGAAGCCACCAAATCCCATACACGATCACAGGGTCCTTAAGGGGTAGGTAATTCTTGTTTGCCTTGATTCCTCCAAAGTATGCCAGGAAACAGAACCAGATGGAACAAAAATAATGGTGTTCTGTTGCATGAAAATAGTTTGGAGGATTCAGTTGCTCCAGATTTACCAACACAAAACTTTCCCCTTAACTCACTTGGGTCAGTTGTTGTGAGTTTACTTGGGGGGTGGAGGGTGGGCGGGGGGGGCGAGGGTATAGAGTGTAGAAGGGTGAGGGGGGGGGCGAGGGTATAGGGCAGTTAGGGCTTGTTTAGGAAAGCACCCAGGAGTTAAATCGTCATCAAAAAGAGAGTTTTATTGGGTGAGTTTAGCCTTGGTACATACACATACGTCAGGGAGGCAGGCAGCTTGAAGTGTGGTGGGTTGGCAGTGGGAGGCGTGCCAACCTTGGTGGACATTTGTATAATCACTAACTATACCCACTGTATCACCACTACAAATACCACCATCATCACTACAAATACCACCATCATCACTATAAATACCACCATCATCACTATAAATACCACCATCACCACTACAAATACCACCATCACCACAACAAATACCACCATCAGCACTATAAATACCACCATCACCACTACAAATACCACCATCACCACTACAAATACCACCATCACCACTATAAATACCACCATCACCACTACTACCATCACCATCACTGTTGTTATGGTACCCAAGCTTAAATTAAAAATGTGTCAACTAGCCATCATACTAGCTGTTGAAAATATCTGAATAAAACACTATGGCACTTGTAGGAGTTAATTAACAAGACGGGTATAGGACTAATGATAAGCTTAGGAGTTAGGTTATAATTTTAATGTTTTGTGTAGAAGCCTACTAGACAGACACTTGTCATAATAGTAGTACGGTATTATTCGCATTATTATTCCATACGTGCATTACACACTAAAAGTTAAATTGTCCACCACGGGGTTCCAGGTAATTAAACCGGTACTTTTTCCAGTAAAGTTTGTAGAGTATAGGCCTAGGCTACTTTAGATAGAATAGGCTTAGTGTTATTTCTTTGTTGCTCTTCTCTCTGAGTTTCATACCGTTTCTTCGTTTATACACACACCTATAGACCAAGAAAGAAAATATATATACACACGGGGGTAGGAGAAAATGATGATAATGTGATTGTTTTTGTTTTATTTGTATTTATTTTTTTATTTTATACTTTATTATGTTCTGTGTTGCCCATCTCTCTAAATTTCAAACATATTTCAACCAAGATATAAAGAAAATAAACACCCAGGATGGAGAAAATCTTAAGAATGTTGTTTATATATTGTTATATGTGTTTATTTTATTTTATCATTTATTTATTTATGTATTGCTGTGTTGATCACCTCTCAGAATTTCCACAAGTTTCTATGCACACACACAACACACACACACACAACACAACACACACACACACAACACAACACACCACACACACAACACAACACACCACACCACACACACACACACACACACACACACACACACACAACACAACACAACACAACACACACGAAGAGGAAAATGTGAAGAATGTGATTGTTTTGTCTGCCAATTGGTGTGTGTGTGTGTGTGTGTGTGTGTGTTGTTTGACCATTTTCACGTGTTGTTGCTTCATGAGATATTTTGGGTTTGGTCACCCGTTGCCACGGACACTGTACAGTCGGCGGCAAAAGTCCTGCGTCGCCCTCACTTGCTCATACACTCGAAATTATTTATAAGTGTAGAGAAAAAAAAACAACATACGTATTTCTGGAGTCTCGGGTGAAGAAGTATATTAGGTGAGGCACGGGACTTTATGCCCACCGACTGTACTATTAAATTAACAAGTCCTGATTATTAAAATGTTATATATATTTTTTTTTATACGGTAGGGTCGATTCCACAGTCGTTCGTATTGGTTTGTAAACACCCAACGAAAAAAAAAAAAAATCTTAGCCTTGTAATGACTTATGGGTGAATTACTTAATGGAGGAGACAGTGTTGGTAAATTCGGAGCAAATGATTCCTCCAAACTATTCTCCAAGCATTACTTTTTGTTCCATCTGGATCTGTTTCCTGGCATACTTTGGAGGAATCAAGGCACTCCAATGTACCAAAAGTATACTCTCTCCTTAATGAATTTGGTGAAGTAAACTATGCAGAGATTATCATTATCATTATCTAACTGTTGGATAGATTTTGTGAATGTGGATATTAGCACGGTGATTGAGGCGATAATTCTGTTTTGGTACATACATTGGAGTGCCTTGATTCCTCCCAAAATATGCCAAGAAACAGGACCGAAGAGCAAAAATAATAGTATTGTGTTGCTTGGAATAGTTTGGAGGAATCACTTGCTCCAGATTTATTTACCAACCAGAAATGAGTGTGGGAAATAACTCCATAGGCATAACAAAAATAAAGTATAGTTAATTATTTAAAGACCGCCGCGCAGAAGGGAGAGAGGAAAGAAGGGGGAGATAAGAAGAAATGGAGAGGAGGAAGGGAGGGAAAGATAAGAAGTGTGGGGAGGGAGGGAGGAAGGAGAGGGAGGAGGAAGGGAGGGGGATAGATAGGTGAGTGAGGCTGGAGGAGTGTGCATGAGGTGTGTGTGTGTGTGTAGTGTGGAGATTGGAGGGAGAGGGAAATGAGAGATGTGGAGGTCTGGAGGAAGTGAGTGAATGAGAGAGAGAGAGAGAGAGAGAGAGACGAGAGAGAGAGAGAGAGGAGAGAGAGAGAGGGGAGGCAGGGAACGAGTGTGAGAGTTTTAAGGGTGAAGTTCAGTGTTGGTAAATCTGGAGCAACTGAATCCTCCAATCTATTCAAGCAACAGAACACGTTATATTTGTTCATGTAGTCCTGTTTCCCTGGCATACCTTTGGAGGAATCCATGGCACTCAATGTAACAAAAATGTACTCTCCCCTAAGTAAGGTATGTATGTATGTGTGTACGTGTGTATGTTTTGACTCGGATATATCAACCCATCAGTAACCTCATCAGTCACACACAGTTGGT